>PVKS010005920.1:0-81829 GCA_004027875.1 Aplodontia rufa
AGATAAGATGTAATGCTTTACAATTTAATACTATTTTTAGAGTTATAACGGGAAGGGGAAGGGAGGGATAAGGGAAGGTAATGGGGGGGCACTCCTGGGGACAGTTGCAATGTCCAGAATATATACACATCTTATACACATTTTATATTGTCTTGTTAAAATCTTGTAAGGTTGCTCAAAAATAAAAAAATTTAAAAAAGGCAAATAAAATGTATTACAGAGTTCTAATTTGTATTTAAACCTTTATGATTATCACACAGTTCTAATTTGTATTTAAACTTTCATGATATCTGAAGTATCATTAGAGATTTTTTTCTGGAAGAAACTCTGACTTTGGTATATTCTCTTAAATATTTATCGTTTTTAAATTGCTAAGCTATTATTAAAAGATGATCAAATCATACACAATGGTGCATACCTATAATCCCAGCAGCTCAGGAGGCTGAGGCAGGTGGACTACAAGCTCAAAGTCAGCCTCAGCAACTCAGCGAGACCCGAAGCAACTTAGCAAGACCCTGTCTCAAAATAAAAAATAAAAAAATGGGCTGGGGACTTGGCTCAGTGATTAAGCACCCCTGGATTCAATCCCTGGCATGCCCTCCCCTTGACAAAAAGATGATCAAATTAATATTACCACTATGTGATTTGGAACTTCCTGTGTTGTGCCCAAGATAACCACATTCTGGATTATGATTCTTTTTACAATATTTATGGGCTTGGTTTGTTTTAAACAAACACTATGACCATTAATTTTATGTTGAAATGTAAAGTTTTCATTTCTGCATAACCTTTATTTTAGCTCTTTCTTGCAACTTTGTGGAGCAACAATGAAAACACAAAGTCATTGGACTTTGAAATAAATACCTCAAAGCAAATACTTCGTTACATTTAACATAAATAAAGCTATTTACTTCTTCAGTAACTTAGGATATTTAAGTTGGGCAAAAGAGGTTAAAAATGAACTCTGGATTAATGTGGAATTCAAGGTTAAGGGGGGAAAGGGGATTTTTTTTTCAGGTTGCTGGGAATTAAGGAATGTAGTTCAATATGGGAAACCTGTGGGGACACAGAGATGAATAGAAGAAGCTTCTGCTTCCAAGTAACTATCAAGTGGAGAGGAGACAGACATGCAGTGAGAAACAGAATTAAATAAGATATGTGGTGACAATAAACAAAAACAATAGAACTGGAAGAAGGAGAAAAGGAACAACATTCCCAGAGAAAGTGATGGGGTGGAGGGAGGGCTAGGGTTGGAGAAGGGGAGCTAATGTTTATTGAATGCCTACTAATTGCTTCCCAAGAAGGACAAGAAGGTCCACTTAAATCTTAAAACAATCTCAAGGAGGGTATAGTTGTACAGAGGATGAAGTCAAGGATTATAGAACATAAATAAATGCCTGGGCATTTTAAGTGAGCAATGAGAACAGAATAAAACCCAAACATGAATGGTTCCAAAGTCCATACTGTTTTGACTAAAATCACTTGCTTTCTTGAAAAAAAAATCTGCTAACCCCCTTATATACATTAACCGAACTAATTTCTTTTAATCACCACCTAAAATGCTAGCAATAGGCATTGTTAACCCCATTTCATAGAAGAGGAAAATAAGTCCAAAGAAGCAGATTCACTTGACCAAAGTTCTACACCTCGAAGGAGGACCAAAATTTAAACACAGGTCTGTCTCACTCTCACTTAGAAATGACAGAACTGCAGTAGATGGAGAACGAAAGAAAGGGATAAGGAAAGTTCCCTCCCCATTTTCCTAGACTGACACCTGAAGGTCACAGAACGTGAAACACCAGAACTGAGGGCCCACTGGACTTCTCATTTTCCCAAAGAACATTTACTACATCATATGACCCTTATCAAAGGGCAGACAGTATAAACTTTATGAGCTGACTGCTAGCAGCACATCTTTTCCCTAGAGAACTCCACTATCCAAAATTCCAGGCCACCATCCAAAATTCCAAATACCCTCTCAGAGAGGGAACTCTGAGGTAAACAGATCCCATCCTTAGAGAGTAACGGAGGAGCCTCTGGCTGCAACTCAGGAAATTAGGTGCTGCCTTGATTCATTTCTGCAAAGGGCCGGTGGGGATTCCCAGACCATGAGTAGGGAGTGAGCTAGGAAGGAAGGAACAACTGTCCCCCCACAGCTGCACGTGTGACTGCTGTATGGGAAGTGAATCCTGGGCACCTAGGGAGGGTTCTCAGGACACAGCCAGTCCTCTACGCTGGCACAAGCAAGAATTTTTAATGCCCACTGCTATTCCTTGGCAGAAAAAGAACTCAGGAATGAACTTTTAATAATATCCTCTCAAGCCAGAATGGGCAGGAAAGGTTTCTCCAGCTATATATGGAAACGCACACTGGCTCTGCCAAGTACCTAAAGGAGACTCCAGTCCTTCTCTGACGTATGAATCATGATCTAAACAACTAATTCTTAGTTCAAAACGGTTTCCAAGGGAAGAAATGTGAGATCAGTTGTGCAAATGCGTGCATACCTTCTGGAACAGAAGCAGTGGGAAAGTGAATGCTATTTCAGTTTCCTTGAAGGGTAAATCTTCTGCAAGAAGAATAGCCAAAGTCTCCTGTTGGGCGAGGTTGGTTGGTTGGTTGGTTGGTTTGAGTGTGTGAGTGACTATACTCTTCTACAACTTTACACACTTTTGAATGACCATTATCTTTACTCTTGAAACACAGCAGTCAAGTATTTGTCCAAACCAAGATAATTCTTAAAACAATTATAAGGATCTTTTATTCAATAAAATGTAATATTTTTTAAATCTAACATTTTAATATGATACAGAAAAACATTATTTTAGAGATGAATATCACCTCTTTTACACTGCAAATACATCATATTTTTAAAGTTGGATTATTTAATGTCATTAAATGAATATATGATCAAGAAATGTTTATTCCTTTAATAAAACCACTGAAAGGCATTATATTAACATTTATTTTTAGCTGACTTGGTAAAAAGATACATCAGAAAATATGGCTTTTGCAAGCATATTTAAATGAGGATTTGGTGGCCTTAGGCCCAAGAAAAAGAACTCTTGAAAGAGTTCCTCCTGAGGTTGGAAGAACAACAAGGGGAAGAGAAAGTTCACTTGTTCTGAGGCGCCCCAAAGGCAGAAAGAGGATCACCAGATACAGGCTAGAAGCAAGGCAGATTCAAGGTCAATACATGGAAGATTATCTGAACTATTTTAACTGTTCAAAGATAGAATGGTCATTCATTCTCTATAGCTAGAAATATTTCAGCAAAAGTTAAGCTCCTATCAGGGAACTGAATATTTTCAGCAATAGAGAATAGTAAAGCCCTATTCCATTATTGGTCAACTGTAATATTTACTAATAATTCTTATCTCCAAATGGATATAACATGAGTGGCTCAAGTTCTCATATCTAAAAATGATTCATTATTGTTTTCTCCCAAGCATCATGTCTACTTTTGCTGTGTCAATAAACGACACCTTCATTCACACCTTGCACAAGCCTAAGACCTATGCAACATCTTACATACATTCCTCTTTCTCACACCAAACATGTGATCACTCCCCAAGTCCCATCATTCTCCTTGTCAAACATCTCTTACATCAGAAAATAGACTAAAGGATGACTTTCATGTACTATAGAAGTGGCTCTCAACTTTAGCTGCCCATTAAAACCATCTGGAGAGATTTTTAAATTGTAATATGATTTTATTGTACCCAGGCTATACTCCAGACCAATCAAATACAAACTTCTGTGAGGTAAATTAGGCATTAACATTTTTAAAACCCTCAGATGATTTCAACATGCAACCAAAACTAGAACCACTGAAAAAGAGGCAGCAGGCTAAGAAGGTATTGGACTGAAGCAATCAATGAAAGAAATAAAGGACTAGGAAGTTACAGTTGGGATGGGAATTTGAAAAATATTTTGAAAATTAATAGAGAGAGATGATAGTGCCAACCTTTTACAACAAAACCTTAGCTCTTTTCATCATATGCTTTGGTCAGAGATCATAATCCACCATCCAGTCACTTTACAGGGCTAACCAGGTGGATGGATCAGTTCAAATTTTTCACTATCCCCATGGAACAACCTACAATGAGTTAAGCTAATTATATACAGATGTAAGAGGAAGAAAACGGAGCACTCATATAAAAAGATAGCAAATGCTTTCTAAGACGTATGAAAGGCATGCCCTGAAAACCTAGGTTTTAAAAAAATCTACATCTAAATCACATTCTGATATCTAACATTTATATATCTAATACAAATATTAGAACTGATTCATTTTATTATTAACCAAATATTGTGCTTCAGATTGAACTTTTTGCTTATCATATACCACAAACAAAATTTTTATTTATAAAAAATTTCTCCAGATGGAAAGATGTCCCATGCTCCTGGTTAGGCAGAATTAATATAATTAAAATGGCCATTCTGCCAAAAGCACTATATAGATTCAATGTAATCCCCATCAAGATAACAATATCATTCTTTACAGATATAGAAAAAGAAATTCTCAGACCCAAAACATTACTAAGCAAGAAAGGCGAAACAGGTGGATTTCCAATACCAGATCTAAAACTATGCTATAGAGCTGTAGTAACAAAAATAGCATGGCACTGGTATCAAAATAAGAATGAAGATCAATGGAATAGAATAGAAGACTCTGAAACAAACCTACAAACATTTGAACATCTGATCTTTGACAAAGGGGATCAAAATATAACATGGAAGAATGACAGCCTATTCAACAAATGGTGCTGGACGAACTGGATAGACAGTTGCAGAAAGTTGAAATTAGATCTATATTTCTCACCTTGCACAAAAATCAAATCTAAATGGATCAAGGAACTAAGAATTAAACTAGCTCCATACAAATGCTTAGAAGAAAAGTTAGGACCAACACTCCAACATTTGAGAATAGGCAAAGACTTTCTCAACAAGACTCCTAAAGTTAAAGAATTAAAGTAAAAATCAATTAGTGGGATACCATTAAGCTAAAAAGATTTTGCACATCACAGGAATTGGTCAAAATTGTCAAGAGATAACACAAAGAATGGGAGATAATCACAGCTTGTGATTCTTCTGATACAGGACTAATTTCCAGAATTTACAAAGTCCTCAAAAACTTTAATATCAAACACACAAACAATCCAATTAATAAGTGGGCCAAAGAGCTAAACAGAAGCTTCTCAACAGTGGACATTGAGCAAGCCAATGAATACATGAGAAAGTGCTCTAAATCACTAGTAATCAGAGAAATGCAAATCAAACTACATTAAGATTTCACCTCACTTCAGTCAGATTAGCAAAAATGAAGAATATAAACAATAACAGATGCTGGAGGGGGTGTGCGGAGATTAGAACACTAGCGCACTGTTGGTGGAACTGAAGACTGGTCCAGCTGCTGTGGAAAGCAGTGTGGAGAATCCTCAAAAAATTAGGGATGGACCCACCAAACAACTTAGCAATCCCTCTTCTGGGTATTTTCTCAGAGGAGTTAGAATCAATACATTACAGGGACACAGCAAAATCTATGTTCATAGCAGCTCAGTTTACAACAGCTAAATTATGGAACCAACCCAGATGCCCCTCATTGGATGAATGGATCCAAAAACTGTGGGATATATATATATATATATATATATATTGGGATATATATATATATATATATATATATATATATCCATATACGTATATGTATATATATACACATACACCATGGAGTTCTACTCAGCAATTAGAAACAATGAAATTGCAGCCTTTGAAGGTAAATGCATGGCTATGGAAGAAATCATGTTGAGCAAAGTTAACCAAACCCAGAGAGTCAAGGGTGGAATATTTTCACTTATTTGTGAAGGATGGAACTAAACCCAGGCTTGGCTGAAAGATAGTCAAGTTCATGTATTAGACCCAACAAAGGCATAGTGACACATAATTATAAGGCAATCATAGATATATAGTGGCAGGGGGAGATAGTGGGGAGGGGAGAGGGAACAAGAATAGGAAGGGATCTAGGGGGTAATTCTGGTTTAAGAGTATATACATATCATATTATTACTTTAAATGCATTTGTGATTATATAATAACTCAATTCCTTAATAAAATATATTTTTAAAAAATTTCTCCAATCATATAACTTGGAAAAGATACGGTACTAACATATGTACTTAGTTCAAAGATAAAATTACTGTTAGACCAATATATCTTGCCACAATATCCTCAGGAAGAGGGGATGCAAGTAAAAATTTTTTATTTTTTAAAAATTTCTCCAATCATATTAACTTGGAAAAGATATGGTACTAACATATGTACTTAGTTCAAAGATAAAATTACTGTTAGACCAATATATCTTGCCACAATATCCTCAGAAAGAGGGGATGCAAGTAAAAAGCCACTAGATTACTCTTGTCCCTCAGCCCTTCATCTTCTCTATGATAGCCCAAGAAACCCGAGATGAGGTCATGAGGTGAATTAAGTCACATACCATAGGTACTATACTCTGGCTTCCTGGACCTTCTCATATTATTACCAAGAATAAAACAAAAGGGAAATCTGCAACTATTCACTAAGCAGAACCTTATTTTAGCAAAAACTGTCTTTTAATAAACTCTCTCATACTAGAGAAATTAAATAAAACCATATTAACTTTTTTAAACTTTATAAATATATGATGGAAATTCACTAAGGAAAACCTAATAAAGATCTCAAAATTTAGGGAAGAGACTATCTCAGGTGAAGAGAGGAAGTGAAAGGACTAGGTAAACACACACAGAGCTTCAAGGGAAACGGTAATGTTTTGTTTCTTCAGCTGACTGCATGATGGTTACATAGCAGTTCATTTTATTCTTTTTCTTTATACCTACTTCAAATCTAGTGAACATTCCTTTCTAATTATTTAATAATTAAAATAAAATTTTAAAAATTTTAATGAAGCAGAAAGAAGTCTATACTTTTGTCCCAAGCCTGTCATTGTGTAACCTTTATCTAGACTCATCTCTGGAATTTAGTAAAATACAGGCACTGGACCAGAGCAGAGAGCACCAAACTAGGGCTCATCACCTACTTATATAAATCAAGTTTTCTAGAACATAAGCAAGCCCATTTCTTTGTGTATTGCTTTTTGCCACTGTGTTTTGTGGCTTAGCTAATGTTGTAGCACAGAACATATGACCCATGAACACTGATTTATTACCCATTCCTTTAAGAAAAGTCTCTCAGGTGGGCACAGTGTCACATGCTCATAATCTCAGTGACTCAGAAGGCTGAGGCAGGAGGACTGCAATTTTGAGGCCAGCCTCAGCAATATAGTGAGGCCCTAAGCAACTTAGTGAGACCCTGTCTCAAAATTAAAATTTAAAAAAGGACTAGGGATATAGCTCAGTGGTAAAGTGTCTCTGAGTTTAATCCCTAGTACAAATTTTTTTTAAAAAATAGAAGAAGAAAGAAGAGGAGGAGGAGGGAGAAGGGGAGGGGAAGGAGGAGGGGGAGGTAATAAAAGAAAAGAAAAGAAAGACCAGCCGGCCTCTCACTCCTGGGATAGAGAATTATTATGGCATCTCCTAATGAACAAACATCAATACTAAAGTTAAAAAAAAATGGTAGTATCAAAACATGCTAACACCAGTGGCCCACTCATGAACCAAAATTTCTTTTCAGTACTTTCAACAGATGTTTGTTTAGGTTAACTGTACTACAGTCCTACCACCCACAAAATCTCATGAGCCACGTTAACAGATTTTATCATGCAGTTTGTGCAACATGTAGCTTCCTTTAGGTCAACAGTAACATGAATGCAGAATCAGCTATCTCCTGCCCTGGATGCTGAGGTCTGTTTCTGACACTAAATCTCCTGGGAAGCCTCAGGCCTAAAACATCCCCTATTGTGAAGTGTCTCAGCTCTGAATCAGAGAAGCTCATTCCTAGGACTCTGGCCTAAGGGTTATCTCAAGGAGAGTTTCAGTCTCTCAGTACACACATGGGAAAGCTTGACATTTGCTATTTTTTAATGCCAAAGGTTGTGAGTCCATCCTGTTCCTGATCCTAGTAAGTTCATTTTTAAATCTGTGCAAATAATCTTTCATCCTACAAAACTGTTGGGGAACTTCTTTTGCCAGAGCTAAGAAACAGGATACGCTATCTACCCAACTTCATTTCTCATATATAACCTCAACTCCTGTTCTCTTCTATGCTATCTTGTGATGCCAAGGATACAAAGCTGCATTCACACTTGAGACTGACATCTGCTGTCCCCAAACTTTCCAGGACTTATACATCAGAAGTGTCTTTCAGCTGTAGAACCCATGAATAACTGAAACTGTGACTTTGATAGCAATTATCCTTTTCAGGGTCTAAAGAACCACAAAAGCAGCAGACCTGGAGTTCCATTTCTCTGATGTACCAGAACAGCTGCATACCAGTCCCTTAGAAACTGTGGTAAGCCAGGGATTAGTGGTGCGTGCCTGTCATCCCAATGACCCAGGAGGCCAAGCCAGGAGGGTGACAAGTTTGAGGCTAGCCTCGGTAACTTAGTGAGACCCTGTCTCAAAATAAAATAAAAAACAGGGCTGGAGATGTAGCTCAGAGGCAGAATACCACTGGTTTAAATACATAATATTAAAAAAATAAACAACAGTGTGGTAATAAACAAAACGGGGCTTCTCAGAGCCCCAGTAGTCTCTTGTGCCACAGTCAGGCTCCTATCTTTGTTTGATATACAGTGCCTCTGTTGTGTTTAGTTGAAAGTAATAAATCTCCTTTCTAAAAAGAGATGTTTATAAGGGTTCATCTGATTTCTTTTATAGTCTGAATTATCATGTGCATAGATCAAAGTTACTTATTTGATGAGAAGTGCTTAACTTAGAAAAATTATTTTTGGTACATAGGCCTTTGGGAGATTTTGACTTTTGCCAAGAAAGAACATTCCAAGAAAAAACCAGAGGACCTGGATTCTAGTTTCCTACATCAAACTGTCACCTCAGAAAGGCATTTAACCTCTTAAGATGTAGCTCTCAAGTAAAGCTCTTGGAATAAGCAATCTAAAGATAACTTCCATCTCCCTTCTTCTTAACAAATACCCTTGCCCCATAGTTTAATGAGCTTTAAACCGTGAAAGGATCTCTTCCACCTCTCCACCTCAAATTGTTCTGAACCTTTATCCTCTACATCTTTGTTTCTCTCTAAATTGGAATGACCATGGCTCTTGACTTCATCCCTTCTATTTCATCTGGAACACTGTTTTTTGCCTACACATGAGCAGTGTTCTTCCCTCATGCCTCTGTTCGGGATGGACTGTCTCTCCACTTCATCAGAAATGCCATCTCTGCCTCTTGAGTTTTCTGAATCTTTACTAAGAATAATCCCTTTGTCTTGCGTATCTCACCAGTTTCTGTTTTATTCATTTACTCTATCATATGAATTGCATACATACCTTTTTTTCTTTACTTTTGCTTAAGAGAGAGAGAGAGAGAAAGAAAGAAAGAATCAATTTCACTTAGTTTTTCATGCAGTCTTCGTTGCTCCAACACTGACACTGCGTTGTGTATGTGGTGCTGCGGTTCGAACCCATGTCTTCACGCATGCCAGGCAAGTGCCGTAACCACTGAGCCACTGCTCCAGCCTGCATATATACCTTTTATAAACTCCTTATTTCTTCCTTAATTTTGTATACCTTATAATGTCTTACACATAATAAGCACTTAACCTGTACTAAGTAATCATGAATAAAATAGAATAAAAGCCTCCTCATATACTGATTCATAAAAGCTAAACTTCTCTTATCTGTAGTACTTATCTTAGAAGTGTTACACTGCAGAAACATGAATCTTTATTATTGAGTAAATTAGGAACTAGTCACAGATTCAACCCCAAGCAGAAACTTCTTAACGTATATGTACCTATCCATTTTTCTGTTTCTTTAGAGACTTTTTTCAAAATCCCAGCAGGTAATGTTGAGTAAAAGCAAGATTAGCAATGGGTTTTTTAAAAATGTTTACCATCTTTGGGGAAAATAGTATTATAGATATGGAAACTCTGGAAGCAGGAACAAGATCTCTCCCCTTCAACCAACATTTTCTTGTAACTTTCAGCAGAAACCCTCCAGAAAAGTCCTTAGGTTTTATTGGTTGTCAGAAATTAGATAGTTTTCTTGCTTTGAAAAAAAACATTATTTATGACAACCTTTTCACTTTGTAAAAAGCTAACAAATATTAGTTCAG
The DNA here is from genome assembly GCA_004027875.1 of Aplodontia rufa. Classification (NCBI taxonomy): domain Eukaryota; kingdom Metazoa; phylum Chordata; class Mammalia; order Rodentia; family Aplodontiidae; genus Aplodontia; species Aplodontia rufa. The sequence goes on from PVKS010005920.1 coordinate 10,224, forward strand.
TGACAAACAACTTATCAGTAAGAGCAAAAGAGACTAGGAAATAGTATTAAAAACTGGAATGAGAAGCAAATTGCTCCATTTATCTTGCTCAGATTCTTTAGGGATTTTGTACCAGGGTTAACTTAGATAATGATCTCAAGGTCCAAGAAATACTCTTTCACACAATTGTGAAAGCCACCCCATTTTCTGCACTCAAAGGAAATGTTTCTGCATATTTATACTCTTGGGCAATATATTCAAATAAATGGTCTATCCTGTTGTTCTTTTTCATTCTTTTATTTTCCCAAATAGGATTTTTTTTATTACTTTAAGAATCTATCTGGGGTCTGGAGTGGTGGCTCGGTGGTTATAGCATTTGCCTAGCATGTGTGAGGACACAGATTCAAACTGCAGCACCACATACACAGCAAAGTGTTGGAGCAATGAGGATTATATGAAAAAATAAATAAAATTAATTCTTTCTCTCTGTCTCACTGTCCCTCTCTCTTAAAAAAAAAAAGAAAAATAATAATCTATCTGATTTAACATTAATTATTATTTGCCTTCTTCTTCGTATGAAAACTATTATGATTTTTAGTTCCATTTTACCTCAATTTAGTGTGTAGTTTATCCTACTGGAAGCATTCTAAAACATTCCCTCTATAAAGTGAGTATGACCTTTTGTATTGATTTATCATCTAGTGGATAATCACTGACCATTCGCTATTTACCACTCACTATATAAAGTGCTGGGAATATAGCTGTGATTAAAACACACAAAGCTGCTCTCAAGGAGCTGATATTTCAGTGGAAGAAACAGGTAACAAACACACATATGTCCACAGGTTTTAGGTGGTATAAGGAAAGATGAAGTAGGATATGGAACTAGAAAGTGCTGGGGGAGTGAACTATTTTAGGTAGTGCGGTAAAAGGTGAAGTGAGAGAGTGAAGCTTATAAAAATCTAGAAGTACATTCCTGGTAGAAAAAACTTACATGCCAAGTCCCTGAGAGAGAAATCAGACTGGTCAAGGAATAGCAATAATTAGGAAATTCAATAGCTCCTGTGATTATCCCAGCTGAAGACTTCATTCAATTAAGGCTCATAAACTTTCTCCTAGTTTTAAAATTACTTTTCCAATATAATTTCCATATGTAACACAAAATAACCTAACCTATAGTCTCCTTGAATTAATTATTGCTGAGTACCAGTAAGTATTCAAACAGTTCCAAGTTGGACAAAACCATTTCCTGGCTCTAAAACATCCTAGATAGGAAAATGACTTTATGTAAAAGTTATTCAGTATCTCCAAAGTCTTACTCCCATTCTTGGCCTTTGTGTAAGTAAATGAAATGCATGTACAGTAGCACATAAATGTCTAAGAACTCATCGTAGTTATCACTACTACATTTGTATTATTTAAGTACTATCTCCCTCTTCCACTGGAATGCAAGTTCCATGATAGTAGGGGCTCTGTCCTAGCATTCTATCCCATGTGTCTAGAAAATAGTACCTGATCTGTCTACTTGACCTCAATAAATTTTGAAGATCAAATAGATTACAAATGGGAAATAGAAATTTGCTGTTATTTTGGTCAGAGAGGGAATATGCTGTTATGGTGATGACAATAACGAAACTTGCAATATTTTGTGAGTCTTTATGGGATGGCAGGCATGGTGCTGACAGAGTACAATAAAACAATATGAAGTAAGTACTATTATGATCCTTCTGCTACAGTTGAAGAAACAGGCTGAGAGAGGTGAATATGAACAAATTTTATCAGCTCACATTTGAACTCAGGGCGTTTGAGTCAGGAGACAAGGAAATACACACTTGGAAGCACATAATCCTGTATTAACAACTTCTAAGTATTATAGAAAACACTCTTCCAGGAACATGAAACAGGAACATAGCACAAAGTTAGGGGTGAACAAGCACTTCTTAGATAAAAGAAGGGCAAAATACAAGGATTCTCTTGGGAGTGATGCCAAGATCAGCCTCCCTGTACATTTTATAAATGGATGGAAGAGACTGAGTAATCTGCTGTTTCAAATTTTGCAAATGACACATTAAGCATCTCTGGGGTGTGAAATGCCAACCTGACAAAAATAAAACAAAGTACACTTAAAGAATGACAAGTTATAAGTTCAGAAGCCCAAGAATGGGATCTGGCAACTCTGTGAAGCAGGTAGGTGTCTCTCTGGTTTCTATTTCAGTACTTGCACTCTGGTTCAATGTGTCCTACTGTCCTCTGATCCATTGGACTCTGAGCCTGGTAACCTATCCTGCTGCAAAACGAAGACCAGAAGTCCTCAAAAACTTACAGAGCCAGCCAAGAGCTGAAATTCAACCTAACGACAGGCTTGATGTTCTGACCAGGATGTAAAACACCATGGACTGGAAAGAGCCAGCATGGTCCAGTCATCAAGGGAACAAATGCCAGAACATTATATCTAGCTATCTTCTCAAAGTGCACAGAACCCTTTTAGCTAAAATGCCTGGCTGCTCTACACAGAGATGGAGAACCTGTTGAAGTTATTACTACAACACATGGCACAAAATGAAAATACAAACATGCTTAAGAGCTTCTTAACTCAATTCACATCCATGAACCTAAATGGGATTGAAGGTAAACTAGGGCCCCCGAATGAGATAACAAAGATCAGCAGCAGCTCTTATGGCAGGCTTCTTGAGGCAACACCAGATATGCAATAACACAGCTAAAGGAATCACAGATCTGACACACACAAAACTCCTCATATAAAATATTTAGCAACAACCAGAGCTAAAAATAACAAATTTGCCTCTTAAAACATACATTTATAATCGTTTAACATATATTCTTCTAAAATCTGGAAACCAACAATCCTCGTGTTTGAGGTCACTACACAAGGAATTACAGAATGAAAAAATATTAAGTAACAAATATCTTACAGAATTTAAACCAAAATTAATGAGATTTGTTTTTATCTGTTAATTCACCCAAAAAACTACAAAAATAAGGTACTCTTATTTACATATTATATATAAGGAACTGGGGCTTTGAGAAATTGTGATTTAAGAGCACATGAGTATTAGTTGGTAAAGTGGGTACTCAAACCTTAGCAGTGTGACCTAGAAATTAAACTCTGAACCATAAATACTCCCTATAGCCTCCATTCTCTTACATAAAAATAAAAATTCATTATAATGTATACCCTTAAACATTAATCTGCATATCCATCCAGTTCAAATCAAATCCTCTAATCCAGCACAACTAGATTCTATATGTAACAGAGTTAATATCATACAGTACCCAAAAGTACTATGAAAACGTTCAAATATACTTTGTAGCTTTATCGGAAAATACTGAAAGTGATCTATGAAAATGACAAGCTACCAATGAAAACGGTAAGTCTGTCTTAAAACCCAATCTTAACTGTAGATATTTTAATCTCCTTCCTTTTGGTCTAAAATACAGGGAGGTGGTTTCAAGACAGAAAAGCCCAGTCAGAAAGGCAGCAGAGGTCATGTGCACAGAAATAATATTTCCATGTAAAACAGAGATCAACTGCTCTATGGACACAAAAATTTCCATCTGGAAAAAAAAAGTCATCCATCAAAGGAAAACAAACACAAAGCTGTTTCAACATTTTATCTAAATTACATGTAAACAAAGACCACCAAACTTCAAGCAACAAAACTGGTGGTTTGTAGAAAATGAGCTTGAAGGCAGACAGATGTGTAAAAACCATGTGGATGAGCAATATATTATGTCTGATGCTAAATGCCATTTTACACATGTACCATATCAAAAATAAAGCCATTCTGAATTGTTTAACATTAGGGAACAGGTTTTATCTTTTATAGTCACATATTGAGATGTTTAGCAAAGAAATCAAAAGGCTGCTTCAAAATAATCTGGATTGGAGTTGTGAATTATTTAACAGATACGTGGGGATCTGCTATATGGTCTTCTTTTTTTTTTTATTTATACAACTCTGATTACGTCTGACATATTTGACACGTTCCACAATGTAAAGGGGTTTCTTAAGCTATTTAAGAGTTTTTAAAACATACATTACACTTAAGTTAATTTGAAATTTTGGTATATACGAATACATGTACACCAAATATAATATTCTATGCCAACAATTTAAAATTTGGAGTACAACATGAAAGCCTCCTCTAAACAGTACATGGTTTATAATCTGCCTCAATTTAGTAAAAGCCTGGGATAACTAGGTCAAAGGCAGAGTTTCAATTTTGTTAAGACACAATTTGTTTTCTTTTTCAGATTTATAATTCTAATCTCAGCTGGCTATTTAAAAATGTATTTGGGCCTGTAAGACAAAGGATGATATTTAATCTTGAATGTCTTCATTCAACATTACCAAAAAAATCATTTATGTGACAATATAACCAAAAGATAATCAGTTCAACAGGAACTCAGGACATGGTTCCAATTAGCTTTTTATAAAAAAAAGAGAGAGAGAGAGAGAGAGGGACAGTGAAAGAGAGAATCAACTTTATTTCATGTAGCTTTTGTTGCTCCAACACTTCTTTGTGTACCTGGTGCTGAGGTTTAAACTCTTGTATTTGCACACGCCAGGCAAGCGCCATAACCGCTGAGCCACTGCTCCAGCCCCTCCAGTAAGCTTTAAACCATACTCCTTGGAGCTTCCCTCAGGTGTGCATTCTACCTCAGGCTTTCTCACTCACAGTTCTCATGATAATCTTGGTTGTCATGATCATTCTATGAAAATAAACTAAAATTCCACATTTTGCTTCTACTAAAGATAAATGGCCCTTGTATGGTGAGATCCAACTTATTTCTGAAATTATTTACCAAATATGTGCAACAAAATAACAATGACATACATAAAATAAAATTTTCTGAATTTCTCATTGGAGCTAGTAAAAAGGGATTAAGGAATATTTAATTATATTTTTACGATCATTTTGAAAAGCGGCTGTGTCAGAAAGTAGTCCTCCTTGGCTTTGTTAACTATTACATGCATTTAAAAATTTGGTTGTGTGCATATGAAAAATATTTAAAGGGGGCTGGAGCAGTGGCTCCACAGTTAATAGTGCTTGCCTAGCGTGCACAAGTACACAAGTTCAAACCCCAGCACCACATACACAACAAAGTGTCCGAGGAATGAAAGTCACATGAAAAACTAGATAAAGATTGCTTCTCTCTCTCACTCTCTCACGGTCCCCTCTTTCATTAAATATATATATATATATATATATATATATATATATATATGTAACAAAAAGAAAAATTTAAATGGCTGATCTCTGATTTACTTCTATTTTTTCTTAGTTTCATACATCCAAATTAGTATTTTCCTTTCCAAATGAACTTAAAAGGGCCTTTTTACTTTCTCTGACTAGTTCACTGGGATAGAGATGAAAGGAGGGCAAAGGAAGATGGCGATGGATTCCATTTTGAAGGAGCACTTTTATCCTAGGCAGAAGGAATCCCTTCTCCAAGGTGATAACTTATGATCACTTAATTAGGTTCTTGCATTTCTTTCATTAGACAGGATTGCTGTGTATTAACCAGAGGGGAAGTCCACTGGGCCAAAATTTCTAAATTACTTCCCCTTTTGGTAAGAAACAAAAACTAAACCTTTTTATCAAAGGAAATAGATAAATAGCTTCCAAGTTCAACAAGCCAGGGTGTTACAGAGCAATCAAGAAATTACAGGGAGAAAAAAGAACCACAAGGAAGTGACTGCCTTTCCCAACCAGCTCTGGTGCTGGTCAGTCACATGCATCCTATCAGGAATCCCTCACCACCACTTGAAATAAAAGGTGGCCATCATTCAGGAGGTGAACTAGAGTTACAACCCAAGTCTGACTCTGAAACTCTTCCTACGCCACTCACTCATGAACACAGAACACTTTGCTATGGCTTAAAGAAGCCTGGTGAGTAAGCCTATGGTTGGTTCTTCAAGAAAACACTCATATCTAGGCAAACACACAGTCAAATGTCTGCTGGATCCTACACAATTCTTAGAGACAAGCAGCCACATTTTAATTCCCGTTCTTTACTAATCTACTAATCATGCACAAAACATGTTTACAAAGGATGATAGAGTAGATGTTTAAACATCACACAAATAATCTCATGAAAGAGACATGCTGGCAAAGAACTATAAAACAAAAAACAACTGAACATCCTTCCCCCAAATGTAATTACACCAAAATAAATGACATGGGAGTTGCCTAAATTTGACTTTCTCAGGAGGTGCTCAGAAAAGAGTTGCCTTATAGTGAGAAACGGGAATCACAAAACCCATATATTGGCAGGAAAGTGCAGGGATGTTCACTTAGCATTAATCCAACGGTGTTTGTTCTTAGAATTACAGTAACACTGTGACAGACACTGCCGTCTGGTTTACTCAACACCTGCTGCCAACCACCTTGCTCCCTTGCCTATTTTTACTTTTAAAGTTGACAGAGCAAAATATTCATTTTCCATGCCTTTTTTTTTTTAAACAAGAGGTAGGGAGGAAAAAGGACAAGGAATGGACAAGAGAACATGTTTCAATTCTCTAGCCAACAAAACTTATACAGATGTCATCTGGTATAATTTCTAGGCAACCTTTTGTTTTCCTGATAAGGACAGATGAAACTGACAACTATCCCCCACCCTACTACCACTGCACACACATTTCCTCACCTTTCTGCCAGAGCTGGGGAAGCCACCTTGCAACCTTGAGGAGACATACTTGAGGAGAAAAGTGAAGGTGTGAGTGCAAGAGTGGCAGAGTGAAGTCAGAAGGAACCTGGGTCGTGGGGGCAGAAGTACCAACACGAGCAATGGCCAACCTCCATTTCCATGTTCCATGAAAACATTAAACCCCTATTTGTATAAGCCACTGTCAAACTTTCTGTTGCTTGAAGCTATTTCACTAACAGATAAAAGTGGTGTTACAGCCCAGTTAATCAAGAACATCTGAGCACATAACTCCCATTGAGTTTCAGATTTGCATGTTGAAATGAAAAATACACTGGACTCTACACCAGACATTGACAATGACTTGTTTTTTATTTTAACCTTAGACAAAGCATTTCACCTTTCTTCAGCCTCAGTCTTCCCACATCTGTAAAATGTAGGATGATGTTGGATAATGGTCCCTGCCCTGCCTATCTCATATGATTGCTGTAAAGGTCAGGTAAAGGACCCCAAAGTGTTCTCTGGGTGTAAAAGTTGTATGTTCCTCATATACATTATGCTCCCTGAATAGATTTAGTTGCCACCTATTCCACTCCCAGGTCATATAGCAAATATACTACAGCAGAGTTTACTGAAGAACACTAAACAAGACACCACTTAATGAACTTTTTAATTGTTTTTCCCTAAAAGATCTTTATGACACCTCTATAGTCAACACACAGAAACTATTTTGAACCAGAGGGGTTTAAATCCAATGAAAGGGTGTACTGAAGGAAAAAAAATGTACTCTCTTATAGACATTCTAATTCCCACTTTTTGAATCACTTGTTTGTGGTATTTGATCAAGAAATTTGATTGAGAAACAACTAAAACTAAGCGACAGTTGCTTTGTGATTCAATACAGTTAACCAACTTCACACCTATTCTGTGAAAGTTCTTCTTATTCAATAGCCTTTTCTAGTAGGCATAAGACAACTATAAACTGAACCTGAGTTACATATTGTGTCTCTCTGCATTGACGCTTTCACATAGTAAAAAGTGAGTAAACAAAATATTGTTTGCACAGAAAAAAAGGGGGCCAACTGAAATGAAACTTTGCCAGGGATATTACCATAACTGATTGCAAAGTGATTTTACTTAAGGCCTAAGAGTACAGGCACACTCACATGTAAAGAATAAAGTGGAAAGCCAGGCACAGTGCACTTTCCTAGAATCCCAGCTACTGAGACAGGAGGATCACAAGTTTAAGGCCAGCATGGGCAACTTAGCAAGACGCGTCTACCATGTTCTGTACAGTACACAGATCAGGACCATCAACATCACCTGGGAGCTTGTTAGAAAAGCAGAATCTCAGGCCCTACCCCTAAGGTACTGAGAACCTACATTATAACAAGATTCCTGGGCACATTCAAGTTTAAGAGACATTGACCCCTGCTCAGCTGGCACTAGGTTCTGATTTATTGTTGATGAAAATAACCAGCAAACTAAGAGTGTTGAGTACATCTGCACAAGAAGCTGGAACGCATTTCCATAATATTCTGCCTGTCAGATTAGCTTATCTAGAACACAGTTCTAACGATGACACTCAAGTCCTTCAGTGGCTTCCCATCAATTACCAAAAGTCGAAAGCCTGGGGCTTGATAGTCAAGGTCCCCCATCATCTGGCAGCAACTCCCTTCCTGTTCCCAATTCAGTGTTCCACCCTAGCATTTCCATATGCTCTTCTCAAGGGTAGAGAGGAGACCACATGCTACAGGACAAGGTGGGGTCTCACCCTTGACCTTCCAAATCATGCCCTCTGAGGGACAGAACTGGGAAGGCGTGATTTAACCAGCTTTCCCAGGTGGTTCTTGGGAAACAATCACCCATGCTTTAGTATGAATTCTCTTTCCCTTGTCAAGTGTCTCCCTGAGCATCCAAGCCACTCCATCCTTACAATGCCACTACTGGCCCATATACAGCTTTGTTGCTTTTTTTCAATGGCAGTCATGGGTTTCCATACGGGGTTCCCTGCCAGCCCCTAAAAGTAGGCAAGAGACTATTATATATCCTTATATCTGTAACACAAAGCACATTTTTGGCTGAGTAAGTACTCAGCATTTGCTGATTTACTGCAGCACTATTTATTCTTGGAAAAAGAAACTGAAACAACCTAAAACTTTATTATTTGGAAACTACCCACTTCAACTAAATACAATCATCCAGTGAAATGCTATGCATTCATTTAAAATGACATTATTTATTGATTGGAAGGACTCCCAAAATGTATACAGCAAAAGTATTAAGTTGCAAAAATACATATAAAACAATCCTGAAGAATATACACCAAAATGCTAACAGTGGTTACCGCAAGGTGGTGAGATTATGAATGACATTTATTATCTTCTTTATATCTATCATTTGGATTTTTTACAATGAACATTGTATAACTTTTTTTCATTTTAAAGTCATTCCCATTTTAAATGCATAAGCAATGTATCTTGTTATAGGATGTGATAGCTTTAACTTATTCTGCTTCTAAGGTCACAGATTTCCAAAAATTGGCAATGACCCAAACACTGGTGAGATTGTTGCTAAGTGGAGGAAGGAGAAAGTAGGAGATGGGTATCTCAGCAACTGGCTCTCACAACTGTTCCTCCTATCGTCTAGAATTCAGAAAAAAAATTTAAATATCCTTTAATATCTTATTTTGTAACACATTTCTTAATAAAGACTGTGAATTCCAAGGAATACAGTATAGCATAATTTTGACACTATCAGTCTCAGCATAAAGAAACTGTTGCCAATTTTTTCAGTTGTAAAAAATCAGCTTCCAAACTCTGGGTTTCCCTGTGGACTCTTCTCTCACTTCTGAGAATGTTCACTGTCCAACATAAATTTATTACATAGGAGATTTTTCTCTACTTAGAATCATATCAAAAGTGAATGTTCTGGTTGATGTCAACGACTTTCAGTTACCATAACCAAACTGTAGCACCGCCATGGCTATGAGAAGGGAGGGTGTGGAGGTGAAGGATGTTCTAGCCCTTTTACTTCTAATATAAGCAAAACCTACAACCAAATTCCATTTGAATTAATATTTACATGAAATCAAGATGGTTTGAAGAAAAATAACTTTGCACCTCCAACAATAGGAAGAATATATCAATTAGTCTGATATTTATTTCATTAATATCAACATTCACCCTAAAACAAAACAAAACTAAGATTCATAAGGAAAATACCAAAATAATGCTTTCAGTTGCTGCTACGATTTTATTACACTTTGGATTGAGTTTAAATACTTAGATACATATTGAATACCAACAGAAAGGTATATATTGTCATAGCTTAATAACTTGAAACTCTTTTTTACTTGGGTTCTCCTAAAATATCTTTATGACATGAAATCCTGAAGTAAATGTCAGGGGCTGGGGAGATTTACTGGAATATTAAAACTCAGTGTAAAGTATAGACTGTGTTTTTATAACCTTTTTTTTAATCTAGCCCAAAATCCTCTCTAAAAGAACAAAATGAGTGGGTACAACTTATTGGCCCCGAGGTTCAAGAGACATGGTTACTTCACTGACAAGTTTAGGAGTATGGCTATTGTCATAAACCCTAACCACGTAGAAATGCAACCTATGCACCCACCGATGTCCCACAATAAGGAAGGGGAGAGAGCTGGGAGAAAGGAGAAAGGAAGAATTCTTCCCTTTTGTTCTGCACTGGCCACATGACTCAAGCTAGTTGCTTAGTTTCTCAGAATTTCTTACTTCCTCATCTGTAAAAACAGGCATGGGACTAGATGATGTCTAGTTTTTTTTTCCAGAGGAAAATTTCTTACAGTTCTAATTCTACACATTCTCTCTACACATATACAAAACTGAAAACATCCTATTTTTATAATTCACCAGAACTGCAAATAAAATAACTGCATTTTAGCAAAAACTTACCTTGAAATTTGAAAATGGAAATGAAGATATAGCCTACCCTTGTAATGCAATTATTTTACTTTTCAATATTAGTATTATCCTTTATTATACATGAGCTTTATTAAAGCATCCTTTTTTCTAGTACCATAATTAGAAATGTCTTTTCTAATTACGGAATAAATAGGAGTCATGAGATATGCTAAAGGCAGAAAAATATTTGCAACATTATAATTAGCTTTGCCTTCCAAAGAAAAGGAACTGAAAGCAGAAATTCAAATTTCCCAAAGTTTTATATTTCAATGAGCAAGATAGCTGTTATTAAATAAGTAATAAAAACTTACATTCACTTACTGCTAAGCTACAGAGGTGCATGTATGATGGCAATAAATCCTCATGACTTTCTGAGGAAGTATAATTATCCCCACTGCAGATCTAAGGAAAACAACATGTCTTAGTTTCAAATAGGAGGGTCATTTGTCCAAGGTCATGAAGCTAGAAAGCACCAGATCCATGCCTAACTCCCTGACTTTCACTCTGAATCTGATGCTGTCTCTCCATGCCATTCTTCAGGTATACCAGTCCTTAATGTTCCCAATTGAATGCATGTTCACCTAATTTTTTTAAGAGAGAGGGACAGTGAGAGAGAGAGAGAATGAATCAATTTTATTTAGTTTTTCATGCGGCCTTCGTTGCTCCAACACTTTGTTGTGTTCGTAGTGCTGGAGTTCGAATTCATGTACTTGTGCATGCCAGGCAAGCACTGTAACCACTGAGTCACTGCTCCAGCCTCAATTTTCACCTAATTTAATGAAGATGATTGCTAATAAAAACCCTAAGCAATTAACTGGGAACAAATATTTGAAACACACCTGACAGAAAAAGGTTAACTTATTATCCTTAATATCTGATGAGTCCTTACAAATAAAAAGAGACTGACAACTCAGTAGAAAACTAAGAGAAAAATGTAACCAGAGTTTACAAAAAAAAAAAAATTCAATGCAAAATAGCTTAGAAACATTTTGGAAGGAAATGCTCAATCTCAATCAATTAAATAATTGCAAGTAAGAATAAGTGGTTTTTCCTCACTTATTAACATAACTTTAAAAATAGTATTTATTAGAACTAAAGCATGATAGCTTCAGGGATGGGGGTGCTGCTCGGTCACCATCAGCTCCCCTGGTTCTCAGGCCTTCAGACTCAGACACAATTACACCACCAGCTTTCCTGTTTCTCCAGATTGCAGATGGCATATTAGGGGACTTCTTGGTCTCCATATTCATGTGAGACAATTCTCCATAATAAAATCTCCTTTTATATACATTATATATGATGATATATATGTATCAGTCAGGGTTCACCAGAGATTCTATTGATCTAGAGAAGACTGACTAAAATATTCTTCCTCAAAAGTGCTGAGGATCCAGGCACATTGGCACACCCTATAATCCCAGTCACTTGGGAAGCTGAGGCAGGAGGATCACAAGTTCAAAGCCAGCCTCAGCAACTTAAAAAGAATCCCTATGCAACTTAGCAAGATCCTGTATCAAAATAAAATAAAAAATAAGAGCTGGGATGCAGCTCAGTGGTTAAGCACTCCTGGATTCAATCCCTGGTACCAATAAAATAAAATAAAAAATAAAAAGGACTAGAGATTGAACACACCTGAATTCAATCCTCAATACCACAAAAAACAAAAAAATAGAGGAAGAATATTCCAGGACAAAGACCGAAGGTAATACACATTTGAGGAACAAAAAGGTGGCCACTGTGGTTGGAGTATGAGAACCTGGGGATAAAGGATAAGCAATGACTTTAGAGAAGCAGAAGCCAAACCATGTAAGGCCTTATAAAGTAAGATGATTAAATTTGTTCTTATTATAGTGGGAGGCTTTGGGAAGGCCACAGGCAGGAGAATGATATGATCTCTCTTATTTTTTGAGAAAATCATTCCATTTGCCATGCAGGTAATGATGTACAAGGAGGCAGTGCAAGAAGCAGGGAAGGTAACTGAAATAATCCAGAAGAGAGATGTGGGTGACTGCAATTGTGGGTTGAATAGTGGAGATGGAAAGAAGATTCAGATTTCAGAATATCGCTTAGAACGATGGGATGGATGATAATTTGGATAAGTGGCATAAGGAAATGAAAGGGTTTTAAATGAATCTGATTCTTAGATTAAACTATCTGGTGGCTGGTGGTACCACTCACTAAGATAAGAAGGAGAAGAAGTGGGATCCTGTTGTGGACATTGTGGTCAACACTTCTAAGTTGCCATCCAAAATATTCTTTCCACTTTTTCCTAAATAACCAAACCCCAATTTTATTCCTGCCAAAAGACTCTGTTCCCCAATCTCCTTCAACTGCTATGTGAATGAGGTTATGTAGCTAAGTTCTGGCTAATGAGAAATTGTGGGATGGTCTAAAGGACTTCTAGAATAACTGAACGAGAACTAACTCAGTTAAGAGTTGAATCTTTTTTGCCATATGCGCCATCTTCCTTCCTGCTGCTTGGAATGAAGAAGATGGCTGGTGCTCCAGCAACCATCTTGAGTCATACAATGACCTTGAGGATGGAACTCAAATGCTGGGAGTTCAGATAAAAGTTTATTTTTTTTTAATTTTTTATAAAGAGAGCGGGACAGTGAGAGAGACAGAGAAAAAGAGAAACAACTTTATTTAGTTTTTCACATGGCCTTAGTTGCTCCAACACTCAGTTGTGTATGCAGTGCTGGGGTTTGAACCCGGGTCCTCGTGCTTGCCAGGCAAGTGCTGAAACCGCTGAGCCACCGCTCCAGCCCCAGATAAAAGAGTTTATTTCAGAGAGTAGATCTATCAGCTCAGAAATATCTCTTGGCTTCTTTTAAGTAGAATAAATTCTTGTGTATATATGGAGATATTTTGAGTTTTCTGACTCATGAAGCCAAACCAAATCCTATCTGATACAGATATGTTAAAATAGATATGTCTATTAAACATTCCAACTAGGCAGAGTCCTCATTTTAAGCATCATAAAAGTGTCAAAGGTAACTTGCCCAAAGTTAAACAGCCAATTTGAGATGGAAGTAGGATTTGAACCAAAGGTGATGGTATGGCTTCAAAGGTCAAGTTTTTGTACTATGCTATCCTGTACCCATAAAGAAAAGAGAAGGAAGACACTAGAGTCAAATGTTTCCAATAGCACAATCATGTCCAGGACCAGTTCTAGACATGACACCCTGCCCCACTTACCCAATATAAGGAAGAGTCATCTTCTATATAAAAGTGCTACTGTATATATGATGTTAGTATACGGCACTTGTCTTACTTTCTTATTAAGATAATATTATTTTCACATTTCCATATTTATTACAACCATATACATATTTTTTCATTATTGGTGCATTCGTTTTACATAATAAAGGAATTCACTGTTACACATTCATACATGCACACATTACAACAATATAATTTGTTCCAATCCCCCCAGCCCTTCTCACCCCTTCTCCCTCTGCCCATCTTTTCTCCACTGATCTCCCCCCATTACATATATGTGTGTGTACATATAATTTTTTTCAGTATTGAATGCCTGCATGGATACTATTTCAGCATCTCATGGGTGCAGAGTATATCATACAGTATTTATAACCCCCTTTCCCCTCCCCATCCTGCCCCATTCCACCTTCCCCCCTCCACCTAACCAGATTTCCCCCAGTTCATTTGTTAACCTGAGTTTGATGGATTTATTATATAAACATTTTAACTGTATTTACCTGGTCTATTCAACCTTAGATTGAGTTCTATTGTATTAAGTTGCTACTATATCTATAATTGCTCTTATAATTAAATATATGCTGAACTTAATTCTGAATTCCTTTTGCCTTGCCAGGTAATTTTAGCTTCTGATACATTCTCCAATCCTGAGCCAAGAACTTCCCTTACATGACTTATTAATTATGCATCTTGTAGGATAATAATATTATGTTCTCCATAGATCCCAGCACCAATGGACCTGACTAGCAGTTTTATTTTTGTTTTTAATAAAGAGAGAATCAATTTTATTTGCTTTTTCATCTGGTTTTTGTTTTTCCTCCACTTAGTTATGTATGTGGTGCTGGGGTTTGAACTCGGGTCCTCACACAAGCTAGGCAAGCACTCTTTACCACTGAGCACCACTCCAGCCCCCATGACTAGCAGTTTTTGATATTATCTCAGGATGCAGAAAAACCAAGCTTTGTACAGTAAAAACGTTACATGTCTATCACTTTTTCCTCAAGCTACCATTCTATAAAAAAAGAGAAAATCTGATTAGTGAGACAGTCTTATGTCTTTTAAGGTCAGACTGAAAATTAGCTTAGACTTTAAGTAGTCAGACAGGAAGATTTGGTTTTGTTTTGTCTTCCTTTTCCTTTCCTGTTGCAGTATAACATATTGTGAAGGACATAGACCTTAAGTAGTCAGCTTGAGTAAATTTCACAAAATGACTATTCTGTGTAGCCAACATTCACAGCAAGATATGAAATATTTACAGCATTCAGAATCTTCTCTCATGCCCATTCCAGTCATCATCAAACCCCATAAAGCTAGCCCCTCACCTGGTTTCTGATACCACAGATTGATTTTGCCTGTTTTAAACTTGATATAAATGGAACAGTGCACTATAAACTTCATTTAACATCATATCTATAAAGTATAACCATATTGTTTTAGGAAGCTAGAATTTATTCTTTTTCATGACTGCATTGGATTCCATTCATCCATTCTACTGTTAATAGAACATTTGAATTCTTTGCAATTTTATATATTGCTATAATATTTTGTACAATTATTTTAATGCAATATTAAGGGAGGTTTTCCCATAACAGAGCTATTTGAATGACTTTTTAGAAGAGTTCTTCTATACACAACTGTTTTTCAATATAAACCCTAAATATGCTAAATAAAATCTTAATCACTGTTGGAGAAACTAAGTAATCTACAGCGGTTTTATTTAAGCTTCTTTGGCTGCCTCCACGAGAAAAGAAAGAAACAAAAAAACAAGACACCTAATTTCATAATCATTAGATCATTTCTCTGTTCATAAACAAGCATTGCCAAAAATGATTTATAATATAAAAATGCTATTGATTTGGACATGCATAATTTTGTGGAGCTTTTATTCCTAAGGTTGGGCAATAATTCATTGCCTCATTATAAAACATTTATCCATTCCCAAATCCCCTGAGCTTTTATGCATCCTATCTCATTGCCAGTCTAGCAATGTGTGAAAACTAAATTGTTTTGAAAGAGAAGTAATTGCTCCAAGTTAGCATACTGGAAAATTTTCTAGCATTTTCTTATAAAAGTTAAATGCTAATGACCTTCACATTCACATTACTAAACACCTCATGTTTCAGTCCTTGTATCTTAATTAAACTTCAGAATTTAGAGGGATTAAAAGTGGTTTGCGCAGACCTTGATAGCAAGATAAATGCTAGCCCTCCAACAAGTTGAATATGGTTATATGTCATGTAACAATGGCATTCATCCTGAGAAATGTGTCATTGGGCAACTTCATCACTGTGCAGACATCAGAGTATACTTACAAAAAAACAGATGGTATTGCCCACCACACATCTAGGCGACATGGTATATAGCCCGTTGTTCCCAGACTACAAACCTGTAAAGCAGATGACTGTACTGAAGACTGTAGGTAACTGTAACACAATGGCACTTGTATATTTAAACACATGTAAACATAGAAAAGGCACAGTAAAAACACTAGGCAATAAATTTATTCAATAAAAATTATTCACTACAAAGTTGTTAAAAAAAACTTTCCTATTAATGTATACATCATAAATATAGGTTCCTTTTGATGTAGAGATTAAAAGTCCCAGTATTCTCACTTCTTGGTGGTAGCCTGAAGGCAAGGAGTGCCCTTTTTTCTCTCTGGTGGCTGCCTAGGCCACATAGCCAGCAGGAAGTCAGTAGGGTGCTTGTGGCCAACAGAGGAGCAGCAGGGACTCTGCAAAGGGATGGTGTCATCAAGCTAAGCTGTGTTGGTCAGCTTTTTACATTCTGTGGTGGGGAGCTTCCTTGCTGGGAGAGGTTCTTGTGGGATGTACTGTTCATCACCATGCTATAATTGGCCTCTGCAAAGTAGAGGGGACATTGGCTCTGCGATCTCCACCCATCTGGCTGTGAGTTCTACACATATGCAAATAATGGAACCCTTATTTGCAGCTATCTCTGGGACTTATGAGTCACAACTCATGCATCCATATGGTCTACAGTGTCACACAGCTCACAGCCAGGGATGAGGAGGGGAAAGTAGAATATTCATATTTAGGAGCCTGATTTCATTGCTTAGCCACTATATTAGGCCACCTTCTTTGAATAGGAAAATCTTAAAAAAAAAAAAAAAGGTCCAACATTGGCATCTCAATCTTTGTCAGATTCCTGACACACCACAATCAGGTCTTAAATTATATTGCCAAACTTTTTGGATAAGACTTTAGATGACTGAAGAAAATAAAACAAAAAGAAGATCAAAATAAACCTTTGATGTTCAAGGGCTCAGGTCTTGCTATTTGTTTATTGACTTATTTCTTGTTGATGTCCCACTCGTAGTTCATTTCATCTTCACACTCAGCTATTTGCTAATAGCTTGTGATTCTTAGAGGAAACCATTTTTGCATTTTCTAACATTGGCCTGAGTAACCCAATATTATCAATAATATCTAGACAAAAAATATAAACATAATTTCAAAGCAAGATTATGAGGTTTTACTTATAAATTTCCCTTTGTACAGCCTTAGCTCTGGAAAATAGCTTGTCAAAATAATGACTGAAATCTCAACAGCTTATAGTAACATTTTCATAGTTAATAGGCACAAATTCTTCCAGGCATTTCAAATTTCCACATTTTGTTAACACTTGCTAACTTGATATGAACTCTGTTTTCTTTCTTCCTTCCTTCCTTTCTTTCTTTTTCTTTTCCTGACTTTTTCAAAGGTAAGAAACAAATGGATAAATAATGTAGTTGTTGGTTTATCCAAACAAAGACTTTATTCATTGAATTAAAGGAACTAGATTATTTTTGAATATTGTAATTGGAAGGCTGTTTAAATATTTTCACTGAAGAAAAAGTAACTTTGAAAATTATAATATAGTTTAAAAGTTTCAGAACATGTAGATAAGCAAAAAGAAGAAAATAAAAATATTTGCTCTTACCACCTAATTATTGTTAAAATTTGGTTTTAATAATGAAATGATTTTTTAAAACATACTGTTTGTTACAAGAAAACATATTAACAGAAAACTAAATGATCTGCTTAGACTAATTGGAAGCTCAAGTCCTTCAAACTATTAAAAAAGCAAGAAATCAACATTTTACCTGAAAATTTAAAAGGCAAAAAAAATGCACAAATTAAATTGTAAATATTCTTATGCAGATGTTTTATATTTAAGTTGTCAAATTACAGTAATATTTTGGTATTATGTAGCATAATTTTGTGTTGGGATTCAATTTGCACATAATGTATCAAAGTTTCTTATGTATCTATACCATATAGCATATTTGTGGCTGTTTTCTAGGGTTTTAAGTAATTTTATGAATTTACATTTGTAACTGGAAAAACTACCAAGATGTTCTTTAATAATATAGTAGATTATAATAGCTTACATATTGAAATACTAGACAGAAATGAAACAAGTGAATTGCAACCATGTGTGATGACATGGATAAACTTCAGAAATTAATGTTGAGTTAACAAAATATGACACAAAATAATAGAAGTACTGCATGAATGTAGTTACATGAAGTTCAAAATAGTTATAACTAATCCTAGGAAGATGGATACTTGTTACGGTTGGAAGGAGGCAACGGGTGGTACAGAAAGGTAAGGGTAGCATCTGGGGCACTCAGGGTGATCTATTTGGGGACCTGGGTGATGGCTACAAAAGTGTAATCACTTAAAAAGTCACTGAGCTTCTTTTATGTATTGTATACATTTCTGTATTATTATATACATTACTGCATGTGTAATATATTTCAATTTTAAAAAACGTTAACAATTAACAAGTCATATAACTTGATATCTCCTTTTTGCTCATGAAATCCCACCCAATCTTCCTATTATTTCCACCAGGAAATATGATCTACTGTCATTCGTTCATGGTTTCCAAAAATTCATTAGGGTTTTAAAAAAGGTAGAACTGCTTCCATTTGTTCTGTCTCTATTGTGATGAAATTCCCAAGTCATTTAAATATTTCTAGATGGTTGATAAATTTTATTAGTTCTTGTGCTCAGCAGATGGGCGAGACAGGCTGGTACTGCTGTCTCCATTGTTCAGATAAGGAAAATAGACACAGGGAGGGCAAATGTTTGGCTGAAACAGGACTAGAATGCAGTTCTTTTGATATTTCTCTGTGTAATGTGATTACAGAACACTGCTTGAGTCATATATAATATAGAATTTCCAAAAACCTTGGAATTTCAGAGAAAAAAGGTTTCCTATGAGCTTGAACAGACACTAACTCTAAAAATATTTTTTAGATTATATGTGCATTCATAGTTAAGAACTATGGTTAAGCACAATCAATGTTACTCATTGATTCAACAGATATTTCTGAGCGGTGGGTATTACGACAGCCCTGGGGAAGATGGACTCAGGAATATTGATCACAATACAAAGTGAAATGATAGAGGTTGCACAGGCCTTTGTGGGACCACAGAGGAGGGCTAATAACCAGCTTCAAAGGAAAAGAGACCCCAGTGGTCCTCTGATGGAGGGCATGCCAGGCTCTGATCTGAAATATACAAGCATGAACTTTGGCCTTTTTAGAGATCAGTAGGTCATATTTCCTATGTTTTTCCTTATGATAATCTGAACTCCCAATTTTAGGAAACTAGATTCTTAGAGAATATGTATCTTTCTGAAACTGAAAGAACAGAGACAACATCCAGAGATGGCAGTTGGATGCTCCTTGAATAAATACTTTTGCTCTTTTCTAGAACCAGCAGCGTAGGATCCTGCTGTAGGGGGCTGGTTTTGTTAGGAGATTTCTTCCCTATTTTTCCACATTTGACTTCTTCTTCATCAGTGAGTTTAAAATACTAAGCTATTAGGTTCAAGGTTGTTCAGATGTTTTATTTCAGACAAATTCTAACGCCATCAAATCATGCATATCAAAATCCAATTACAAATAAATTCGAGCTCCAAAGAGCACTTTGATAGTATTAATTTTTAAAAATAGGCTATGTTATAGATTTCATTTATAGACATTTAAATGAACTTACAGTTCCAAGGAAGCAAAATCTCTTGCACAATGCTAATACCAACACAAGCAACTTCGCTCGTTGACATTTCTGCTCTTCAGATGTGATGTCTGTAGCATCCTGTTCTTACTAGGTTCAGTATGTGCTCTCTTGTTTGTAAACAGAGGTCAGGCCTAATCATATTTCAACAATGAGATTCAGTTATATAAGGAGAATATAATAACATCAGAACCTTATTTAGAAACAGCATTTTTCGTTTACTGATAAGATATATTCTGGTATCTCTAATGACATCCACTAAGCTGGTTCTCTAAAATAGTTTATAATTACTGACAGGTAATATACAAATAAGTCCTTAAAGTCTCTATTCTTGATAATACAAATGCCTTAGAAAATAAATGAACTCTCAAGTGGGAGAGAACAGAGAGTTAATGATAAAGCAAAGGAAGAAAATTGAGGGTCCTGTGTTTATTCATAGTTGTGGAAGTTGATTACACCATTTAAAAACTTTATAAAATGAAAAATATTGGCCCATCTTACATATTATCTGTGGAAAATATTTTTGGAAGTGATATTCTCATACTTGGCCACCTTTCCACGCAACCTAAATATTTATAACAACCTAAAGAAAAGGAAAAAAGAACATATGTATGGTTCCTAAATTAAAAAGGCATACATTTTAGCAAGTTAATTGTAACCCATTCTTAACCAATATGGTAGCCTAATGATCTGTTCAGGCTTGGTTGATTTAAAAACGATTACAATTTTTAAAACATGAACTCTTTAAATATATGAAGGAAACACATAAAAGTTCACTTCCTTAATGTCTTAGAGCATATCCTGAAATAAATGTTTTGGGGGAGGTCATAGTAAATGAAATTACAGTGGTTTTGCAGTGGAGTTCTTAAATAAGGGTCCTTATATTAACTTCATCAGGGGTCCTTGACCCTCTAAAAGTTGTATGCAAAATTTGGTAAATCAGAGTATTTTTTTCAAGTGGATCCTTCACTTTTTACAGGTTCTTTTAAAAAGTTATGAACCATTGATTAAACCAACATGACCAGCATGCATTAAGTTAGAGATAGTGGTAAACAGTTGGCAGATATAAAAAACCTATAAAATATGTCCATGTTTATAGTAACAAAGATGAAAGGAGATTAAATTTCTGGGAATGCAATAAAATGATATCTACATTATTAAATTGTTGACATAGAAAATCTTCATTCTTTTGGTTGAGATGCAAAATGTTATATTCCTCTGAGCTATATTGCCATGCTCTGCAAATTGATAGTGAGAAAGAGCATTCATTATCAGAGCTGCATGTAAATTAGAAGTTTGAGCTTTCTGTTTATTCTTCTCCAGTTCCCACACTTTGCTTTACCACATCACAGACTGAGTAATGAATAAAGCAAGGATAGCCTGGTGGCAGCAGGCATTTGATTTGTCACCAAGAATGAGCCTCCTGGATTTTGAATGGGTTATTTCAAATCCCTGAGAACAATTCACAGCTAAGAACATTTTACTTTTTTGTTAAATGCAAAGACCGTTGTGATTAAGGTCAGTCTATCTTTTGGAATATACGTGTGTTTTAAATGGATTTCCATTTTTCTGGTGAACACAAGCAAGATATAGCTCAACTCAATGATGGAACTGCTCCAAACAATATTTGTGACCCCAGATGTGTGGGGGAAAAAAGTGTGCATGCATACACATGTATGTATAAAGGTCATTGAAAATGTATGATAGAAAAGTGGTGTCTCCCTATGGTCAGACTCCATATAGTTTTTTAATCTTCCTTGACTAGACTTCCACAATAATCTCCAAGATTGCACATTACCAGGTTGGAGGAGGGAGAGTCAAGGAAATATTTTACTCCTTTCTTTCTCGTCAGTATCCCTGAGATCTCAAACTGGCAGCCAGCTGGCTGAATACTACCCACAGACATGTTTTATTTGGCCCATGCAGTGCTTTTTAAAATTTTGTGCCAACATTTTAATAGGAAGATTTCACATACTAATCTGCATTTCTGGCTTGTCTTGAGAAATCAAAAGATATGGGAACAATTGGCTGGATCTGAGGGGCAGCAGTCCCCATCCCTTGGGCTGCAGCTTTTTTCTGCAGTTCTGTCAAGAGTTCTGCACTTTCAGGATGAATTCATGCCCTCAGCCCAGGCCAAGTAGTTACTTACCTGTCTGGTTTCTGGAGGCATCTGAGTTTGAGACCAGTTTAAAGCTGCTTTTCAAACCACCTTAGTCTTCTGAGTAAAGACCAGCTTTTGTATAACAGCTGTCTTCATGATCATTGAGAACCTTATTATTCACTTTTACATAGACATTTAGCCATCAAAACAAATGATTCTCAGGTTCAAATGATTAAGAATTCCTAGTTTGGGCCCAGGGTTTGCAGACAGTGGAGGTAAAGAGAACATAAATGAGCTGGGTGCAGTGGTGCATGCCTGTAATCCCAGCAACTTGGGAGGCTGATTCAGTAGGATTGCAAATCTGAGGCCAACTTCAGCAACTTGGCAACACGCTGCCTCAAAACGGGAATTAAAAGAACTGGGGACAAAGCTCAATGTCCCTGGGTTCAATCCCCAGTTCCAAAAAGAAGAAGAAAACATAAACATTTAGAATACTTATCATCCTAACAAACATCTAATTTGTAGTGGTAGTGTCTACCAAAACAGGTCTGAAATTGTAATTTTAGTTATGCTATAATTAAACTGTGCTTGCTGGTTCTGGAATTTGATACTCAAAAATAGATTCCTTTGTCATAGAAAAAATACTTAATTCATTTAAAAGGCATTGATACACGTAAACTCCTAGGACATTTTGAATTCCTTATGCTTTGAAGCATAGTAGACCAAATCCTAAGGAAAATTTAAAAGATTTTTGGTTGTCTATTTAATTCACAAGTCTGAAATTATCTAACTTCTAAATGTTTGATTTTTTAGTCAGAATGGAAGGCTGTGAAAATTCAGGCAGTTTTCCTTTCCAGCTTTTTCAACCATTTATGATGATGGTGGAGATATCTTGCCAAAACTCATAACAATCATGCTCTGCATAATGACATTTTTGTCAATGACAGACCAACCATCTCCACAGAAGTGGTCTCGTAAGATTGTAATGGAGCTGAAAAGTTCATCAACATCATGGTGAATAAGTGGATAATAAAAATAAGTGACTTGGAAATCTTCTCTCCATCAGCCCGTTGAAGCCAGTGCAGTGACTGCCACATGTATGGGAGATATTAGATTCCTCTTAACTCTGACAAAGTTTGAACAAGTTATTTATTCTCTCTGTGCTTCCATTTTCTCATCAAGACCATGGAATACAGTAATACTTCTTGCTACCATGATGATTAAATGAGATCACATGTGTGAGACACTTTGCAATGGTGTTTATTAGGAGCCAAATCAATGTCAATGACTATCCAAATAATTAATTGTACTCCACCTACCAGCCCATAGTCATTGGTTTCTTTTCTATTATGAGAAATTTTTATTCAACTCTATCTTACATCCATTTTTAAACAAAATGGAATACAGAAAAGCAATTTGGACAAAAATAGCAATGATAATAAAATAACTTATAATAACTGTAATCACAAAAGTAGCTAACAGAAGATTTATGTGGCAAACACTTCATAAAATTTAACTCATCTGATTCCTCTCGGTCACGAAGTATGGTGGATATTGAAATCATCACCATTATCCCCATTTTTCCATGATGGGAAAACTCATACTTGGAGAAGTTGAATAACTTGCCCAAGGTCAAATCTGGTAAATGGTAGAGCTGGAAAACAAATCTGGATCTGTGGCATAGCCCATAACCATCAGGGTATAATCCCTCCCAGCAAAGGATGCCAAATAGTATTCTTAGTATAAAACTCATGGTTATCATTGATGTGAAACAATGAGATAAAACAGAAAGTTGGGCTGGAGTGGTGGCTCAGGGGTTACGGCACTTGCCTGGCATGCACAAGGATAGGGGTTCAAACCCTAGTATTAGGTACACAGCTAAGTGTCTGGAGCAACAGAAGCCACATGAAAAACTAACAATAAACTTGATTTCCCTCTTTCTTCTCTCTTTGTCCCTCTCTCTTAAAAATGAAAACAGAGAGAATATAAAAGATCAGAAGGAGACAAAGCAGGCAAGCAGAGTTCAAAAGCCTACATGCCTTCCAGACTTAGTATAAAGAAATTAAAAAGACAGGTGATTGATATTCCTGATTTTGCTGCCTTTAATTCAAAGAGTTTTGTCTATCTACTGGTATAGAACAGGAAATTTGCTACCTAAAATTAAATTAAGGTCACTGAAGGATCTGATGAACTATGCAGAAAGTTCTTGGATTAGGCCTAGGGGAAAAAACCTAACAAACTATTTCATCTCAACTGACTTTTCTATTTTATATCTTTCTTCAATGTAAATATTAGTTAAAGAGTTGCTCACAAAGCGTTTTAGCCCAGACTCAATTTTAATGTCTGCAGCAATAAGGTTGTAGCGCAGCTGCGCGAACTATCCATAGTTCAGAGGAGCTAAGAACCTGTTGCTTCTCCCTACTGAAGCCACGTCCTCCAACAAGACATTTAGAAAGGTTGGAAGGGCTGATTGGCTAAAGAGCTTCCAAGGTTCTTTGTGGAGTGGTGGGTTGCAGAGTCCTCACCACAGATTTCAGTAACAAGACACATGAGTGTGCAGGTCCCAGTTGTCTTTTTATCAGTTAGGTGTTAACAAGCACACCAATCAATGCTAAGTCAGAGACTGATGTAGAACACTTGCAGAGGGGCCGCTAAGGAGTCCACCTCACTTAACTGAGGTTGTAGATTTTGTTACCTTGATTTTTATATTGTTTGGGATGGGGGGTGGAGTTCTAAGAAAGTATCCAGAAGGTTATGCCTGAGATAAATCAAGTGTTAGGAGAATCATGACCCTGTTTCAGTGTCCTGCTTTGACTGTCAGAAAGGTCTGGGTTCGAATCCCCACATATCACTCACTATGTGACAATGGCAGTTCCCTAACTTATTAAAATGAGACCATAATATCTCTCAGTGTATTGTGAATATCAAGCAAAATCATGTACATTTAACACAGTGCTCAATCAATGAAGACTACCATTATAGGAAATTCTAACAGTGATTTGCTTTTTCAAGTATTTATAAAAAAAACCAACCTGAACAACCCAGAAACTGACACAGCCCATGCTAGTGTTTCTCAGAGAACATTGCTAAAACCATCTGTATTGAAAACATGGGGGCAGTTTGTTTAAGAGCAAGTCCCCAAACACTACTGGTAATGGGGTTAAATAATTATTTCTATCAAATATGTCCACCCATAACCTGTGAATGTGACCCTAGTTTGGAAAAGGGTCTTTACAGATGTAATTAAATTAAGGAACTCAGACAGACCATCCTGGATTTGTGTCTAAGTCCAATGACAGATGTCCTTAGAAAAGAAAAAAGTCAGAAGACACAGAGAGGGGGAGTTCAAATGGGTTCAGAGATTAGACTGATGTGTCTACAGGTTGAGGAATGCTAAGGATCACCAACAGCCACCAGAAACTAGGAGGGCATGGAATGAATTCCCCCACCCAGCCTCCAGAAGGAACCACTCCTGCCAACACCTTGATTTCAGGCTTCTGGCCTTCAAAGCTATGAGAGAATGAATGAACTTTTAAGTCAGCAGTGAGCGATAATTTCTGTTTTAAGTCAGCCACAGAGTGATAATTTCTGTTTTAAATCAGCCAGTGAGGGATAATAATGGCAGCACTAGGAAGCTAACACCCTACCCTTGGTGGGTCAAGGCTGCACTCTGGAAATCTGCATGTCACACTATGCCCCCTTGCCTCAGGGGAACCAGGCTGCCCCTCCCTTATGACCCTTACTCTGGGAACAGGTCCAACAGAAGCATAATGCCAGTCTGTGCAGAAAACCAGGGACTTCACCCTAGACTCAGCACAGGATTTCTTTGGGGTCACATTGATGAGTCTATAGCTCTAAAGGCCCTTCACACACACATACCCCAAAAACTCTTCAGGCATTTAAATCAGTGCCTACAAATTTGAATGAGTCATCTTGTTCCTACTTGAGGCTAAGCTGAAAACCCTTCAGTTTATTATTAGGCCCAGGAAAGGATCCCCACCTCCAACACTAACCCAAACATGGAGTTTTACACAAATATAAAAGGTTCACTTTTGGTCACAAATTCTAAGAAAATCAGCTCCTGCCCAGGGGTGATCATGTGAGTCACAGATACCAGATAGTGAGTCAGAAAGATCAGTGAGGAGGTTCAGGGGGATAAGGAAATCCTGGTCTCCCTCATCCCTGACCCCTCACATTGTCTGAGAATCTCTGCCTAAGGAAGCCTGTCACTCCCATCTCCCACTGTGACTCCATGCCTGAAAGCAGGAGCTGTATTAGAGCTCAAGGGAAAATATGAATCTTCAAGAAACACAAGGCCAAAGTAGTGGATTTGGAGGTCCTATAGAAAAATAAGGATGTTCAAAGTTTTCCACTGTTTAAGGTTGATTCTTTTCCTTCTTCCCTTTCTCCTAACAAACATGGTGACATTCTCTGAAGCTTAGAGGTGTCATGTACTCTGGAGGTGCTACTATCCTTAGGAGGCCTTCACAGAGATTCTCAAACTTGTATGAGACTCACTTGAGGCTCATACCTTGTATGCACATTCAGGGTTCTATACCAAAAGATTCTGATTCAATGGATCTATGTGGGGCTCTAACTCCAAGAAAAACAAATAGAGGGTGGATGATTTAGGCCTCCAACCTACGTTTTATGTTAAAATCAAAAAAGAAGGTCAATATTGCTCATCTAGAAGTAAGGCTAGACAGAGTTTGGAAGCCTCAGGTGCATGAGTGCCTCTGGAAACCAGTAGATTGATGGTAGTAAGTGGCCAGAGTAGAATTCACATTAGGTCAAGCACCCTGAAAGTGGAAGACACTCCCTTAGAGTTTACTCCAATTTCTTCCTGCTTTACTGATTAATTCTCCTTCTAGCATAAACCAGTTTAAAATAGTTTTGTTTTTTAAAATCATTTTAACTAAAGTTCGGTAGAAGTATGAAAACCAGTTAACTGCAGACAATTTCACAAGGTTTCATGGCCTCCCAGCCACACTGGAATTTTTATTGCCTTTTGGTTTGACAAAGTTTGGTTTCCACCCTTTGTGATTTCTGATAAATAACACCTAATGAAAGAAATTTGTGCTCAGAATCTTTTTACTGAATCAGATAAGAAACTAGAAAATAATGCTGTAGTTTTCTTTCATGTGATCTCTGAATTATGCAAGAAGTCTCACCATGAAATGACTATTGTAGCATACCTTCTGCTGTGGATCATTACCTCTGATGTTACATGACAGATAAAAATCAGTAGTATAAAGAGCTAGGGAGGGATTAAATCCAAACACTAGAATAGCATCAAACTTTCTATCAATCACATCTGTCCCCAATATTATGCTCTCTGCATCAGCTATGGCTTAGTGAACAAACTTTTACATAACTGTCCTCTTTAATCACTATACCACTGGTGGCAGTTGCTACAATTATCTTGAAAAGGGTTCTGGTCTTGATGAGTTCTGGCCGCTCCTTCATTCACATAATCCCTCATCACAAACATCTAAAGAACAAGTATATACTGTGCAAGTCAAATACTGATGGGCCTGAGACCAGAAGCGGCATTATAAACCAAATATATACAAAGTGAAAAAGTTATTTATATGAATACAAACCAAAATAATCAAGATTTATACATCTCCGTTCCAGGGCAAAAAAGACAAGATGTAAATTTAGGGGTGGTCAAAGGAAGTTATTAAGTTCCTCTAAAGAGTACATTGCTCTTGAAATGATAATTCCTCTAAGCACATTATGAAGTGGTCCACACGGAAGCAATATGATATGACAGAAATGGCACAGACTTTCAAATCAGACAGTACTGGGTTTCACTGTGGCTCAGTCACTTAAGTACTTTGCCTTGAGCCGATCATTTCACTCCTGTGAGTCCCAATGTTTTCTTATTTCTCAGTGGCAATAATAATGTCTATCTCATAGAACTTAAGAACTGGAGAGGACATTGGCAAAGTGTGCGTTGCTTGGCACATAATAGGCACTTAATAAACCAACTTTATGAAGTCTTTCAATACAATTATTATGATGGTTTTTAAAATTAGTATGTGACAAAAAAAACCACTCTTCCACTAAGTTTACAATTTAAGTATTAATAAAGAACATAGTTTCTCTATGTTTTTCTCTGGTAGTCTATTCTCTACCCCCACCCCCACCTCTGCTAATGTTTTACTAACAAATACTATCTGAACAAAACCTACTGAAATCATACATAAAAAGGAACAGACTTTGCATGGAGGTCCTCAAGAGGTCCTCCAGAGAATGAGGTGCATGAGGACAAGTACTGCACAGAGGCTGAGGTATCTCTTAGGTTACCTCCCAGACAGTTCAGCTTCCTAACCGCTTCTTGGCTAGGATCCACCTAATTACAGTTGCCAGATAAACAACAGCTGATAAGAAGGATGCTGCAGGAATCTACAGTTAATGAACAGCTCACTTGCCAGTAAATGCCTAATAATGCATTGAAATAGAAAAAAAAATGAACACTTGTTTAGCTAGAGGCAAGGTGCAACGTAGGGTGTCAGCAGCAACTGGCCTGATTACTACTATTTAAAGCCAGGCAATGTCCTCAATATACAAAAGTTCCATTCACAGACAGGACCATGCACAGAACTGAAAGTTTAAACAAAAGACTGGAAGTCATATTTATTTTACCAATATTTTACCACTAATTTTCAAAAATAAATTATTAGAAGCAAATTTTGTTAGAAATTTTCTTTTTTTAAAGAAAGTAATATTTGACAGTGCTCTCTAATATAATAACCACAGAAACTAGGGGCCTTATGATCCATAAAAGAGCTACAATGCTAAAAATAACTGACATAACATATTAGTTCCTGATAACACTGTTCAGCACACAGTGGCCCATTAATTAACAAGTATTCACCATCAATTTGTGCAGTGCTGTAGAAGATTTAGGAATAAAGAGTAAGTTGAGGTCATTGTCAACCCTCATGAGGCCAAAAAAGAAGTACAAGGGCCAAAGAAGTCATTGGAGAAATCCTCCTCCCTAGACCTCTCACTCTGCAGCAGATCCAAAGCAGTGTTGACACGGCTCAGGGAAGTCTCATCATTCTGACTTCAGCCTGATTCTCCAGGCTTAGATGAGGGACTTCCTCCCAAGATCAGATTTCCTGTGTTTGCTAATGCGTCTCAGGTCATACTAGATAATTCTTCCAATCCATTAGAGTGCACTATTGATACTATCAGGCCTTCTTCAGTTTTACAAACAATGCCTCTTATGTAAAACACTTGGGAATGCCCAAACTGTGATTCCCCACAGGGTTAGTCCAGGAGCTGTACAGAAGTGTATTAATGAGATTGCCTAATGCTCAGATTTAGCATGGGTTCTCCAGAAGCAGACCCCAAGACAAGGATTCAACTGCAAATTGTTTGTTGGGGACGTACAGTGCACAGTGACAGGGAAATGGGGAAGGGACACAAGGAAGGCAAAGCATCTGATAGGACGGCTGCCAGAGTGAGTACTGGGAACTGAATTCCACAGAAAAGCCACAGAAAAACCTTGGGAAATGGTGCAAAGCACAGCTCCACAATTATCTCATCAGAGGACGAGGGAGCTGACGTGTTTTATGTGCCGACTCCAGAGAGTTATTGGATGAGTGCTGCTGGGGAAGACAGAACATTAATTCCTCAGAACTGACCTTTGGCCACAGACAAAGCAGCCATTGAGGGACAGCCTTCAGCCACAGAAAGGCAGATTCTAGCAACTGAACATCCAAGAGAGTGGAATGAAAAGTCCCAGGGATAAAGATGGGCACTCCAGTCAGTTGCCACATCAACACTCAGGTCAATTAGCTCTGTTCATGTTTGTCCACCAGAAGTAACAAATCGATCTGCTGTGGAATTACTAGGGGATATAACTAATTTTTAAAAATCAAATTAAAAATGTAGCTTTTTTCTCACTGTTGATGAAGGACATTTTCAGCCAATGTTCAAGATATTTTTAATATTTAACCTAAGAACAGCTATCAAAATTTCTGCCTCACTATTCATTTTTGCTCATGCCTTAATCTATAATATTTAAAACATTAAAATATATCATTTGAAGCATGAAATTTGATTCCATTGATGTTTCTTTATTTTAATGTGCTAATTAGCATCTTTAGTCTATGTTGAGGGCTTTTGTTTTAGTCAAAATTGTCATTAAAGATTTATAAGAGAGTAAACTGTAGAAGTAAAATTCCTTTATCTGAAGCTTCCAGCCAAAATAAAAGTGATATGTCCAATATAGTCCCAACACTATACCAGAAATCCAAAGAGGGACAGAAGAGAAGTTTTAGACCTAGTCCCCTTACCGTCAAGGAGCTCACAGTTCAGTGGAGGCTTGGGCAGGAAAAACCATCTCACAAAACTATGGAAATGTCCATAAGACTAACAGGAACTCAGACAAACCAGACCAGTATGGGCTCCATCCACTTTGGGGAGAGAAGGTGAGTCAACTGGGCCTTTAAGAAAGGAACATGCCTGTATCCCAAAGACTCACAAAGTTGAGGCAGGAAGAAGAGAAGCCCAAGGCCAGCCTCAGCAACTAAGTAAGAGCCTGTCTCAAAATAAAAAAGGGCTGGGAGCTGTGGATGTAGCTCAGTGATAAAAGCCTCCCTGAGTTCAATTCCCAGTACTGAAAAAAAAAAAAGTAGAATTTGAGTGGAAAGGGAGTCCGGACACATATTAAGAGGTATCTCTACCTTAACTCTCTCCAACTTCATCCTCACTATTTTCTCACTCTAGGTTCATTTCTATTCCTGCCTCAGACCTGCCTTCCCACTTCGCATTTACTCTGCTGACATGTCTCTTTTCTAGCTCTTGGCACCCCTTCTCTTCTTTCAGATCTCAGCCCAAATGTCAGCCGCCCCAGCACCCTCTGTCATAAAACCCTGTTTTTAATTCCTCATGGCATTTAACTTCATCAGAAATATTCATAATTAACTTAGTTGACCTACACCAATAAAAGATAAGATACACAAAAGCACAGATCCCCTTTGCCATCTCCATCACTTATTACGAGCCTCTAGAATAGTGTCTGGAACATGCCTGCTACATGGAAAGATCATGTGCTGAACGATGAGGGAAAGAGTCATAGGAATAGGTAAGGACAAAATAATAAAGCCTTGTAAGTCAAACAAATAAGGCCAAAATGAAACTCCTGTAGATGTTTGAACAATGCCTTTGGAATGTAACAGTGATATCCACATTTCAGGTATTTGACATAATTATTCACAATCCCCAAGCAATCCTGCAGAGTAGACAGATGCTTAATATCTCCATTTTACAGATGTGAACCTTGAAGCCCACTTACCAGGGGAATAACTATGGTCTTTGATCATTCCAAAGTCCTCACTCTCCCACTAACAGTGTTGCAAAATAAGACTTTTTCTCCAAAGGATAACCAGAAAGCTGGAGCAGTGGCTCTGAAGTTATGGCACTTTCCTGGCTTACATGAGGATGCGGGTTCAAACCCCAGCACCACGTACACATGAAGTGTCAGAGCGACGAAAGCCACATGAAAAACCAAAATTGATTCTCACTCTCTCTCTCACTGTCCTCTCTCTTTTAGAAAAAAAAAAGGATAACTAAACAATTTTCAGAGAGTAAAACAAGGGCAAAACCAATGGAATTAAGTGGAAAGTCAGCATCAAGCATGAGTAGGTACACTATACATAAGAAATTAGCATATTATCAAGTTTGCTTTTCGAATCAGTGAGGAAGGATAGCTTTTTATTATTTATTCTGTGGTTAATATTTAACTATTTGGAGAGGGAAGGATTAATTTATATGACTAATA
Organism: Aplodontia rufa; assembly: GCA_004027875.1. NCBI lineage: Eukaryota > Metazoa > Chordata > Mammalia > Rodentia > Aplodontiidae > Aplodontia > Aplodontia rufa. Next base: position 41,964 of record PVKS010005920.1, read on the forward strand.
TTATATCCCAAAGTAAAGGCAGAATTTATCATATAGAAAAAGATTAATAGTTTAAGTACATAAAAAATTTAAACAATTGTTCATTATTTTTTAAAACATATCCTCAAATTAAAGGCTAATATTAAATGGAGAGAAATTAGTTGCCCATGTAGGATGAAAAAGTTATTTTTCTTAATACTTTACAAATTATTACTGATCAATAAGAAAAAGACAAGTCATGAACCCTCAAGTGCAAAGGCAATTCACAGAAGAAAGAAGCACAAATGGTAATCAATGTAAAAAAATGTTTTCCCTCACTAAAAACAGATAAATAAAAATTAAACACTAATACAGCATTTTATATCTACCAAATTTAGAGAATGTATTTAAAAATTGTAATTACTGGTGATTGTGGAAGATGCACGAAAGCTGGCAGTCTCAGGCCCTGTTTCTGGGAAAGTATTAGATAAAACTTTTAAGAAGGCAACTTAGTGACAATATATACATATATTTATATATTATATATACATATATTTATATATTTATATATTACATATATACTATATATATACACATACACTCTAAAATAGTTATAGAGTATAACAGTAAAGAAAAGGAAGTAGGGAAATCAATACATTATAGGATCTCCATATCATACTTCAGTGCAAAATACATGTGAGAGAGGAGTGTGAGAAAGAGGAAAATATAGTTTAGGTATGTAATCAAAACAGATTCATTATATATTAAATTTTTAAAAGTCAGACTTCAAAAGTAGAGATGGTATGATATTATAATATTTTGTAATCATCAGGTACATATATACACTTTTAAAAAGATTAAAATTGAAATCTTCATTATACTTCTCAATATTTTTTAAATTTTTAACAAGAGGTAAGTTTTACTTCTCAATTTTTTAAAACCAGTTCTGTTTTGTTTGCAATAGTTTGCAAAAGGGAACCAGAATCCAGGGAAATTTCTCCAGGGCCTAAAAATGGCCCACTTAACGTACACTCTAGAACTCATCTTTATAAACAATCTGATTTGCCTCCCCTGCTGGTTTCCCCCATTTCCCTAAAAGCCCCCCTGGACCTAAGGAAATCTAACAGCAGAGTTCTACATTGGGTGACCACAACCTTCAACTTCCTTCTGACCACTGTCCTTCGATAAGTTACTTAATCTACTGTACTTTAAATTCTTCAATTATAAAAAAGAAATGTTTGCTACTTATTAATCTTGATTCACTCACTGAGCACTAAAGTGCAAGTCATAATTCAGAATTAGAAGGTCTCTATACAGTGGGCTCAAAATCTAGCTAACTTTAAATAAAATGGCTTAAAGTGTCTCAGATAATGGAGCAATTAGTATTAAGAGCACTCAAATGACTTACAAGTACCAGGTGTGCTGTGCTTTCACAAGGAAGATACCAACTGTTACTGGGTTTTAACATGCTTTTATGACTTTCAAAAAATCTACTAATATACTGAATTAACATTATTGAATAATTATTAAGTTACTATTATAGAATAGAAATTATACTTAACAGAGAGTCCATTCTTTAAAAAAATGAAAACAAACAACAAAAATATTTCAAACAATGAAAAAAATGCAAGAGTTAATGAGACTTATTGCCTTCATTTTTTTGGCCATCTGTTACCATGATACTCCAATACCATCAAAAGGGGGAAGAATAAAGAAAAAGTAACTTTCACATAGTACATTGAAATTAGTAGGACCAAGAGAGGAAAACACTAGTAGAACCCTCAGTGCTCTTCAACCTCCACTGCCTTATTGAGGTATTTTCAAATACACTACCTAGATGTCTTGATCAGGCACTATTCTCATAGTTTACCCTGGTCTAAAGGTGACCAGGGACATTGGTGAAAACCTAAATCTGTCACTCAAACAAAATTCTTCAATTCTTTCTATTATGAACTACTTTGATACAAAATACAGAAGAAGTGCCTAGAGAGTTGGCTCGGTGGTAGAGTGCTTGTCTGGCATGCATAAGGACCCAGGTTCAAACCCCAGCACCACATACACAACCAAGTGTCAGAAAAACAAAAACCAGATGAAAATTTCATAAAATTGAGGGGCTGGAGCTGTGGCTTAGCAGTGATGGCACTTGCCTGGCATGCATAAGGATGCAGGTTCAAACCCCAGCACCACGTACGCAGTAAAGTGTCAGAGCAACAAAAGCCACTTGAAAAAACTAAATAAAATTGATTCTCTCTCTATCTCTCTCACTGTTCCTCTCTCTTATATAAAAAAAATAGTAAAATTGACTGCCTCTTTCTACAAAAAACAAAGAAAAAGAAGAAAAGAAAGAAGTGGGACTTCTCAAATGCTCCTAAGGAAAAACAATCCAAATCAAAAACTCATGTGACTAACAACTCACTTATCAGAATGCTTTGCAGAATAAAAAAGTACTCTGAATCTGTCTCTCCTATAGAGAATTAAACATTAAGTTTATAGTTAACAAAAATTTTATTGCTCATACAGAGGGTGACTTAAAGTCCTGGTTTGCCTAGATTGCACCTGGTCTCCCAGTATCATTTCCCCTGTCATTCTCAACAGCGTCCTGGCTTGGATGACTGATGACATCATCACCTATCTGTACAGTAATCTGGGACAATAAAAGATAATTTCATGATACCTAATGGTATATATCCTTGAATCTTCTTAAATAGGCCAAATAGGAAGTGTTTAATTCATCTGTCTTGAATTTTAGCTATAGGCAGAACAAATTAGAATACCCATTCTGGTTTTTAAAGTAGTATATCAATTATGTCCAAAACTTCTATAAATAGTTGTCACATGACAAACCACCCAAAAACATGCAATGATATGTCACGTGTATCTATCTGTTATCAGATTAACAGTCATAAGAATATCTTTAATAACTGATCGGGGCAAATATAATAATATAGCTAGCTATTTTGAGTACTTTTTAAACACAATTATATTTTCTTTTAGGTTGTATAATGCTGCATTTTATAAATAGCATCAAGCCTTTTAACTATACACAATGTCTTCTATCTATGAAATGAGAATATTATAGTTGATAAATAACTAAGTGAATGACACATAATCATTAACAAATATTTTGAGAAATATTCAGAGTGTAAACTCTTATCTATATAACTTAGAAGAGATTTGAAAGCAAAACAACCACATAAAAGCCAATAAAAGAAAAAAATACCTAAAATATCCTTTTCTTATAACCAACCCTAATTCAACACATATCATTGAGCATCTACTATATGCAGGAAATATTTATGTTGCGCTGGTAACAGCCTTGGTTGTATTTGACTTGCCATCACTGCTTTGTCTGCTTCTATAGTCTCCTTCTATTTCCCAGCCTCAACGTGTGGGGTTGGGATAAGGGTCCCTGACCTAGTTCCAGAAGAGGGGTAAGAGACGCATGGGAGATGCAGAACTAATGCAGTGTATTCCCTCCTCCTTATCACACCAGTTGATCTGTGATGGACAAACACACGACTCACACCAAATCAAGCCAGTTGAAATGCAGCTAATCTCAGGTACTTTTCCTGAGCAATCATTCTTTTCCATTGTGCTTAAACATAAGGGGAAACAGGTATTTAAAACCTACAGTCAATTATTTTCCTATCAAACCTGAGCCTGACAGCAACATAGATAGAGGAGACAAACCATGGAGAAAGAAAAACTGGGTCCTCATTACCCATCAGAGACTCTACACCCAAAATATCTTCCTCCTGACTCCCCTTTAAGGACCATTCCCATTCACATTTTGCATTTTCTGCAACTAAGAATCTTAACTAATAGACCTGATTTAGTAGGAGAAAACTAAAGACAAGTAACAGCTTGTATTTCCTTTTCTTTTCTTTTCCGTATCTCTTTTCTCTCATTATTCTTATCTCTTCAGCAATAAAGTCAAGTGAGTATTCATAAGGAACACATTTATTATTGTCCATTGTATAAATAACAATGTTTTGAACTAACCTTCCAAATGATTGCTTTTAGTTGTAATGCTGATTACTATGATCACAGCATCGCCAGGAGGATCTGGTTGACTCTCATTGCCATTGAACAAGCTTTTAAAAGTCACAGACACCATCTAAATCATTAAACATAACATGAACTTTACACTGATTAATTTAATTACTCAATTAGTCAACAGTTAATTATCACTTAAAGGCAAAAATCCTATAAGTTTCTTTATTGGATTGTCCTAGTGACACAAATAAGATTCCATTACACTAAAAGAAAACTGCCCCAAACCTTTATTTAAAAACTGCTAATCATGATCCTTTTTCTGTTCTTAGATTATTAGTTCACTTTCATTCCAGAAGCAGTCATTTCTTCAGCAAATTCTTTATTTTATGTACACTGAATAAAGCAAAGACAGCTTAATATCACATATGTAAACCTTTTAATTAAAGTACCATACAAATGTTAAGCATTTTATTTTCAAAAGGAATCACTGGATTAAAACGTAAATCTAACTTAAAGATTTCAGAATTTTCAAAATAAATATCAGATACATCTGCAGAAGCCTTATTTATGTGCAAATTTTCTCTTCTTCCTTGGAAGCCTCTCTTCAACTCTTGTTTATGTAACTTCAGCAGAAATGAAGACACAAGGTGAGAAGAGAAGCACCAAGAGAAATCTAGCATACTTCAGGATCTTCTATTTCAGGCACAGAGTTTATGGTAGATTATAAACAGCCACAATTCTTTGCCTTTCATTCTATCAGGAAGTAGCATTTACTTCTCCACCCGTTAACTCTTGGCTGACCTTGTGACTTGCTTTGGACAGATGGCAGCACAAGTGGCACTGTGGAACTTGTAGGGTAGATTTCAAGAAATCTGCAACTGTCACTCTCTCCTGCTTAGAATGCTGAACCACATGAGGAACTCTGAGCTTGTCCACTGGAGTGGTCCCTTGTTGCAGAAACAAGGTAGCTCAGCTAATAGACTGGCAACTGCTAGAAAGAAGAGTGAGGCCATCCTAGACCACTGAGTCTCTGCTAAGCCAACTGCTACCACAGAAGAGAAGTCAGACCAGACCAGCAGAACTACTAAGCTGAGTCCCAAATAAAGTACTGATCCCCTGAATCATGAACAAATAAAATAGCTGTTGTTCTAAGCACCAAGTGTTGTAATAAGTTGTTATTTGGCAATAAATAATAAATACAGTGCTTTATTTATTTCACTTAGTTAGAATCATCAAAATTAAACCATGGTAGACCCAGAAGTTGTGAGGCATGAAACTTACATTGTTTGTGGAGCTTTCTTTGGGAAAAATAGTACACATAATATAAAAATAAGAAAATAAAACAACATTACACATACAGAGGAAATAATTAGATAACACCAAGTCCCTAAAATACCCTTGGCTACTCTAGCACCAACCTAAACAAGGAAGAGTGCAATAAAAGAAAAATCATAATGGGAAGAAACAGTAGGTTTAATATAAAAACAAGCAGTCAAATGACTACATTGCTGGGGCCCTTCCAGAGGGTGTCATTAACTAGACTCTACTAACTTTACAGCAAACCCACTTCAACAGTCAGTATTATTATCCCATCTTACAAAGAAGAACTACATCTCTGGTGCCTGTCACACTGATAGGTCACATTGATAGTGAGTTGAAAAGCCAGGATTTGAGCTCAGATTGCTTTGCTTCCAAATCATGTTCTCTTTGCAATACTCTTCCTTTTTCCCAGCCAAGAGATTACATTTTCATTTTTACCTTATGATCTACTCTGCACCAAGTTTTACATCAAAGGAAAACACCTCTACTTCAATATCCCAAAATGTGTTCCCATGGAAATGGAAGTTCACTGAAGAGCCTACCTAATCACTTCTCGTCTCAAAACATGTGCTCAACAGGCCTGGGAAGCAGAAGCAAGAAGAGCTGGCTCTCTTTCCAGTTTTCTGGCTAGATGACTAGGGCAAATGCCCTAAATCAAGGAAGGACCTTGTTAGCTTCCTTGTTTTCCAAACCCCTTTCACCATAAGCTAACTTCCTCACAGGCAAGGTTATATAATGTCAAAAATATCAAGCAATACAAAGTGTGTTATGTGCATGTCACAAAGAAATCCATTATTTTGTAAAATTAATACATGCTAATAATTATAAATTTTTAAAAAGCATTGAACAGGGGCTGGAGTGACAGCACAGCAGTTAGGATGCAGGTTCAAACCCTAGCACCATGTACACGACAAAGTGTTGAAGCAACAAAAGTCACATGAAAAACTAAATTAAATGGATTCTTTCTTTCTATCTCACTCTCTCTCTGTCTTTAAAAGTAAAATAAAATAAAAATAAATAAATAAAAAGCATTGAACACAGCCATCTTGCCCTCCTATTATATGCCTTTGCCTTGGCATTTTTCATTTATTCCCTAGCAATCTCAATTTCTTCCTGCCTTATCTATTTCAAGTCTCTTCAAGAATGTATCTGAAGATGTCCAAGAAGAATAACCCAAAGGAAGTCAGATTTTAATATTTTCTAATTAATCCTCTGTGTTCACTACTCCCTCTCCTTTCAAATGACCTTCATTAAAAAATGGAAAGGGCTGGAGTGGTGGCTAAGCGGTCACAGTGCTTGCTGGCATGCACAAAAAAATGGGTTCAAACCCCACCAACATGGACATAACAAAAGTGTCAGAACAACAAAGGCCATATTTTTAAAAAGTAAATAAAAATTGATTCTCTCCCACTGTCCTCCTATCTTTAAAAGAGAGAGAGAGAGAGAGAGAGAGAATCCCTACTACAATGTAGAAACCATATTTCTCCTAGTTTAACATTTACATGGGCTGTATGTTTACAAGAAATTCCTAGCTTTTTGCCTCACTACACTGATCCAGTGAGCTGATCACTTGTTTTGCAGCTCAGTCTCAAGGTCAGGAGCCCAATTCAGTCATATTGCAGCAGTTCATTCAATGTACCTGTTCCTATCAGAGAACAAACTTTCTGTGTAAGGTTTAAGCTTGGGGGAAAAAAGTTTTAAGCTGCTAGAGAAAACAGCTGACGCTTTCTGCAGAGGTTATACAGGGATGATCTGCCTGCCAGGCAGGCTAGTATGGTAGAAAGAATGCAGCAAGGGAACTAGGCCTCTATCTAGGACTATTGGTCCCAGGGACATTTCTGGTAGCTTTGACTAGATTCTAGGACTCTGCTGACTTTCTCCATTATCCTTATCAAAGTGATCTTTTTAAAACAGTGTTCAGTTCTCAATAAATATTTTTACATATAAAAAGTATGAGGGTTCTAAATATACAATCTTCTCAAAGGCCATTTTGAAAAAACTTCAAAAAGTCTCATCAGCATGCATTTCTAAAACTAGATTAAAAACAACAGAATAAAGACATTAAAGAATAATATAAGTAATGAATGCTAAATGACAAATATGGCAACTAATGGCAAAATAATGACTCATTTCATCCTTATCTACACATTTGTTATTTAAATTCGGCAACAAAACAATGAAATGTCCTTTAAAGTGTTTTTCATATTTTATACATTATACAAATGACTGGGCTAGCCATAATTCTTCACCTTCCAATTAAAATAATCCAGATTTGAATTTTAATAAAATTTTAAATATTCTTCCTTTCCAGAATAAAATAGGGTGTTCAGTTGCTAGCCAAAACTTATTTTTATATGATTTGTAACTACATGCATACAATAACTTAAACATGTTTTGACAAAAACATTCTGTTAAAAATAAACACTTTTCATATTTTTCAAGTTCATTTCATGTACACATGGCTTATTCTAGATTGATTTTAAAAAGTAACATTTATAAAACTAAATAAAATTTACTTTCTCTCTCTCTCACTGTCCCTCCCTCTTTTAAAAAAAAGTGACATTTATAAAACTATCACTGTAGTAAAGAAAGTCAAATAGCATGACTCTAAGAACCTATGATACTAAAGAAATTTGCCAGTGTCACTGTGACCTATAGGGTGGGGCCTATGGAGCTCTAAGTAGTCCATGAACTCTGTGAATCAATAAACAAAATGTTGCGCAATAAAAGGCACAACTAATCAAGTAATTCAAAATTGTCTGATGTGTTCTAAAAGTTCAATTCACAATCATCTTAGAAGATAAGACTTAAGCAACGGTAGAAAATTTGGTTGTAATCCTTACCATAGAAGATGGCTGGATTCTATTTTAGGTCAAAAAGAGACAGTCATGCTAAAAAAAAAAAAAAAGAAAAAAAAAACCCTTCCCCTGTAATATTCTGAAGTGACCTTCTGTTCTGCATGTTTGAATAACTGGTTGAAAGGCAGAGGTTAACCAAGACATTTATCTTATAGTGAATCAAAAGCACTGGTGATAATTTAGCCACTGAGTTGGTATTTGGCTGTCCAAATATGGATTCAGCTGAAGCAGGATGGGCCCTGTTGAGGAAAGCTAGAACACACTAAATAGGAACTCACCCAACTGGGGAGACGACTCGGGACAAGTGAAGGACTTCAAGAGAGCAGCCTATGCTAGGCACTGAGGAGGGAGGTCTAAGTAACTGAACTCTTGGCATTAGAACGATGTAAATTAAAACCCAGCAACTAGAACATTCCAGAGAAGAATGTAGAAGGAAGTTGGGAGCCAAGAACCAGAGTAACTGGGCTACCTGACAATGTGAAAAGAAGGAGATAATGCAGAACTATGATCACACAAGGAACAAGAAAAAGGTCTGTTTCAGAAGAGATAGAAGCATAGCAAAACCAACCAATCACTTTGAATGAGATTGGTACCAAAACCTCAAGTAGGGTAGAACTCTCAAGAAGGGATTAAGTGGCTTGAGCTCCAAAAGAAAATAGCACAGTGTTGGGAACGAGGGCAAAGCTAAAATGAAGAATAGGATTCAGATAGATGGAGAAGAATGGGAAAACATTCCAACTGAGAGAACACAGGTGCCAGTTACAAACACAGATACAAGGGAACATGTTAGTATTGTAGTTTCTCAGATTCATGCTATTTGACTTTCTGTTACTACAGTGATAGTTTTATAAATGTCACTTTAAAAAAAAAAAGAGACAGTGAGAGAGACAGTGTGTCAATTTTATTCAGTTTTATAAATGTTACTTTTTACTCCCTTAGTCTGGGGCTGAGTTTATTAAAATTCCTTCCCCCCTTCAACAAAACGATGAAAGCAGTTTACTGACCTAAATATTTATGAGCTTTATCAAGTTACTTGCTTCCAAAAACATTAACTGAAAGAGCCTCCACTAACTCAGGGATATTTACCCTAGTGACTGACCAATTCAGTTATCCAAAAGAATATTCGCAATGACCACAAGAACTAAATGCAAAAATCCTATCTTCATCTTAAACATAAGTAATGTTCAAAATGATATTGAGATAAAATTCTAAACCAAAGGCAAAAGGATAGGGGAGTATATATTTTAGTACCAAAAAAAAGAGAGAGAGAGAAAGATACCATTTAGTTGAGCCCATCCAAAACTAAGGAAGATACCAAGTGCTGACAATTTCAGCCCTTAAATAATTCAAGTCTACCTTCATATTTTCCTTTACATGAATGCTCCAAAGATTTATCCTTTCTATATTTCACAAAAAAGTACAGCATAAAAGCCATACAGATTTTGTTCTTATATATAAGTGTTTTTATACCATATGCATATTTCTTTATAAATAAATGCTAATATAAATTATGAAATCCAAAAAACTTTACCTCAAATTCTTATACCATATACCTTCTAGGCATTATAATGCTTAAAAAAAACCTAATTTAAATGACTTTTCCCTGGAAACTAAAGAAACATGAAGACTTTCAATCAGTTAACAATCTGAAACAATTTAAGGTAACAATGGCCCAGTTCCTTCCTTTACAAAGTCTAGTGATGACAGCAATGCAGAGAGAAATCCTACTCAATAAGAAATCAATATACTTCTAGATATATGCTTTAATTGACATATGACTCCACTTGTGTGGGAAAAGACAGAGTTAATCTCCACCTTAAACTACTGCTGATTATACCTACTGTGGGACCATTAAGACACTTGTCATTCCAACCTTATTTCAATTCAGCATATTCTTCAACAAATATTTTTGGTACACCAAGAACTGTGCTCAGAGCTAAGGACATAGGGTCTGATACAGGGTCTGCCCTCCTAAGACCTTTGAATTCCCAGAATCACCTAAGAAGAAGTTAAAAAGTCAGATTCTCAGGCTCAGAGCGGGTCTCCAAAACTCCCAAGCAATTGTGATGCAGATGATCTTCATTGCAGTTTGAGAAACTGATCCAGAGGGCATTCCCTTGCCCTCTATGTTACCACCGAATCTCCAGCCCTGAGCACATGGTAGGTATGTTGGTGTGTATTAAATGAATCTACAAAAAGGGGATAAAGGAACGAAGAGGCATTCCCATACAATGTGGTAGGTGGAATGAAAAAGGTGCCATGAAGGCATAAATAGGAATATGTAGTATCGCTAGGAAAGAAGACGGACAAATTCCTGGAGAAGGCACCGCCTCAACAAGTCTTACAGGGTAAGCAGGAGATGGACATGAAGAGTATAATAACAAACAGAGACAGCAGCAAAGAGACATGGTGAGAAATAAAAGGGCTGGACAGAAACTTTACATTTTGTTGTTTTCTCTTGAGGCAAGAAAGTATTCTGGAGTTTAACCTAGACTATCTCTAACCCTGAGAGCCCACTTCATTTTATAAATGAAGAAAGTGAGGTTCAGAGAGATTAAAATTTGTCCTAGATAATGGTACAACAGTTTCTCAAAAAAACTAAAGGTAGAATTACTATATAATCCAGCAATTTCACCTCTAGATATACAGCAAAAAGAATTGAAAGCAGGGACTCAAATAGATAATTGTGCACCCATGTTCACAAATGCATTATTCACAACAGTCAAAAGGTGAAAGCTTTTTGCACAGCTAAGGATTTAGTCAAGAGTCTCAAGAAAGAATCTACAGAATGGGAGAAAATTTTTGCCTGCTACACCTCGGACAGAGGGCTAATATCCAGAATATACAAAGAACTCAAAAAATTAAATACCAAAACCACAAATGATCCAATTAATAAATGGGCTATGGAACTAAAAAGAAGCTTCTCAACGGAGGAAGTACAAAGAGCCCATAAACATATGAGAAAATGCTCTACATCACTAGCAATAAGAGAAATGCAAAACAAAACTTCGCTGAGATTTCACCTCACTCAGATCAGAGTGGCAAAAATGAAGACAATGACAGGTGCTGGAGGGGCTGTGGGAAAAGAGGAACACTGTGACATTGCTGGTGGGACTGAAAACTGGTACAGCCACTGTGGAAAGCAGTGTGGAGACTCCTCAAAAAATTAGGGCTGGAACCACCTTTTGACCCAGCAATCCCACTACTGGGTATCTTCCAAAAGAGCTAGAATTGGCTTACTATAGAGATACAGCTTCATCAATGTTTATAGCAGCCCAATTTACTATAGCTAAATTATGGAACCAACCCAGACGCCCCTCACTTGATGAATGGATCCAAAAACTGTGGTACATATATACAATGGACTACTACTCAGCTATTAGAGAAAACGATATTGTGGCATTTGCAGCCAAGTGGATGGAGATGGAAAAAATTTTGCTAAGTGAAGTATCCCAAACTCAGAGAATCAAGGGCCAAATGTTTTCTCTCATTTGTGGATGCTAGAATATAAGCAGAATCAGTACATTAGATGGCTAACCTAACAATTACCTCAGCATGTATGAATTCTTACATGATCATGGGGAACTGTGCTTAGGTTCCTGGGGGATGTAGGGATGGTGTTAGGGAGGGGGGAAGGGAATAGGAAGGACATCAAGGTGACCAGAGGGAGGTAGCATGGGGGAATCTTTTTTTTTTATTAGAAGTATATAGAGATACAATTGAGGGGAAAACATTATCAAACCAACAGTAATAAATGTATATATACTTTGTTATCCAAGGGTAATGCCAAAACATGGATGACCACCTTGGGTTTCACTTGTTGCAGTTTCCCCCAGAAGAACTCATGCGTTAAATGGGTAGCTCCTGGAGGAATGACATCGGCTTCTGGGATGGCTCCCCCATATTCCCACTCTCCAGTCTCCTATGAGTTCTTCATACATCCTTCCCCCCCCTCCCCATACCCCTCCCTATGCCTCCAAGTATCCTAGGGAGCCATCCCCCTATTATTCTGAGAGTCATTCAATTTGAAGTATTGTTAGGTTAGCCATCTACCCTACTGCTTCCCCATATATTCTAGCATCCACAGATGAGAGAAACCATTCGGCCCTTGAGTCTCTGGGATTGGGATACTTCACTAAGCATAATTCTTTCCATCTCCATCCATTTGATATCAAAAGCCATAATATCGCCTTCTCTAATGGCGGAGTAGTATTCCATTGTATATATGTACCAAAGTTTTTGTATCCACTCGTCGAGTGAGGGGCATCTGGGTTGGTTCCATAGTCTAGCTATAGTAAATTGAGCTGCTATAAACATTGAGGAGGCCACATCACTATAATACGTTGATTCTTACTCTTTTGGGAAAATCCCCAGGAGTGGGATAGCTGGGTCGTAAGGTGGTTCCATCCTTAATTTTTTGAGGAGTCTCCAAACTGCTTTCCATAGTGGCTAAACCAGTTTGCAGTCCCACCAGCAGTGTAACAGTGTTCCTCTTTTCCCACAGTTCCTCCAGCATCTGTCGTTGTTTGTATTCTTCATTTTAGCCACTCTAACAGGAGTGAGGTGTATCTCATTGAAGTTTTGATTTGCATTTCCCTTATAGCTAATGATGTAGAGCATTTTCTCATATATTTACGGGCTTTCTGGACTTCCACTGGAGAGAAATTCCTTTTGAGATCTTTAGTATGGGGGAATCTAACCTGAGGGGAACCTCTGACTTCCACAAGAAGTCCAATTAACTTGGGTCTAAAGTAAAGTGAAACATGGAACCATGGGGAATCCAAAGGGGGAATCCATGGTCTGGCACCAATATTGGCTTGTTCTGTCATTACACTTTTGTTCTTGATTGTTTGATGATGAACCCCTCCTAGTTGTAAGACCATGTTTATCAAATAAAAATTAAAAATAAAAAAATAAACAAACATATGAGATTTTCCCCTTAAATCCTAAACATGAAGGATGCACTACAGAGGGGGTACCCCTGAACTAGGGGGACTTCAGGTAATGCAGCTGTTCCCAGAATATTTGTCCTGGCTCTCTTCACCTGGGTAGCTGCTACTCATCATTCCAGTCCCTGTTTAGATGTCACTTCCTCTGGGAAGCCATCCTGACCTTGAGGTTTGCTTCCAGTGGCTCGGGCAAAGCCAAAGAGTCATCCCTAAGTCCTTTCATTCACACAGAGCATCCCATCTAGAGGATGCAAGCACACTTGACCATCAAAACATTACCTCCCCAAAGACAATATAGTTACACTTTTATTAATGTAGAATTTAATTTGGTTATTTGTTATGCTTGTCTGTTTACTGTTCATGTCTATACCCTCCCAATAAAATGTATTGGGAGGAAAAAAAAGGTGGAAGCTATCCAATTGTCCATTATCAGATGAATGGGTAAACAAAATGTGGTATATTCATACAATGGAATATTACGCAGCCTTAAAAAGGCTAATATTTGCTACAAATTGGATAACCCTTGAAGGAATATGCTAAGTTAAATAAGGTAGTCATGAATGGACAAATATTGTATGATTCCATTTATAGAAGTGCATGCAGTAGTAAAATTCATAGAAACAGAAAGCAGTATAGTGGTTGACAGAGACTAAGGAGAGTTGCAAAAGAGAAACTAGAGTTTTAACAGTCTTATTTTGGGAAGATGAGAAAGTTCTGGGGATATATGGTGATGGTTGCAGAACAATATGAATGTACTTAATGCCACTGCACTGTAAACTGAAAGATGATTAAAATAGTCAATTTTATGTTAAATGTATTTTACCACATGAGAAAAAAATAATACACACACCACAACTAACGTAGTGGTTGCACCAGGATTCTAGTCCAGATTTGTCTCCTATAAAGGGTAACTAGTGTCTCCTTCAAAGCCCAAACAAGAAAGGTTTATAGAAAGTGCCTTGGCCAAAGCTTCCAATGACCCACCACTACCTCTTAATCTTAATATCAACTATTAATAACTGTTATTTATCAACATCTCTGTATATATTTGAACACTGAAAAATAAACAGTACAAAACTTAAATGAAAGAAGCAGTGTGATATATTAATTCTGTAAGCAAAACATTTTTAAAAGAACAGTTTAGACTTTCAGGGCTGGAGTGGTGGCTCAACAATGGAGTGCTTGCCTGGCATGTGCAAGGACCCAGGTTTGAACCCCAACACCACACACACAACCAAGTGTTGGAGAAACTAAAACCAGATGAAAAAATAAATAAAATTGATTCTTTCTCTCTCACACACAAAAAGAATAGTTTAGACTTTCACTCCCTCCTTTAATACAAAAACATGAAAATGAATGAACATATTAAGTGCTTCCTATCCCTTTTTTATCACTACCATACCATTCCAGGCATATAGATTTTTTTTAAAGGCACAGCAAAAAGATGTCAGTTATAAGGAGGTAAAATAATATGTAATCAGATGACAATCTAGAGCCAGGACTGGTACTCCCCAGCTGATGTGTCCAGAGACCAGCTGGTCCGAGCAAGCTGCTGTAACCAGTGGTGCCATCCTCCCTGCACCTCCCCCACCCCGCCACTTTACAGCTGTGCAGCCAAGGTTGCCAGGAATTGAGAGGTACATTGCCTTGAGTGACTTTTTGCCCTCATTCCACATGCTGTTCTGTCTCTCCTACCTCCAACTATCACAGTTCAGTACACCAAAAACATGGCCAAAGCCTATTGTTGAATTCGTACTCTACATCAATTGCAACTTTCAAATACTCAGCAAAATCAAATGTCATTGTCCTTATTTGCATATGAAATGTGTGCCATTTGGAAATTGTTCACCTTTTACTACTAATGGCAAATGCAAATGCCAGGCCAGGAGCCAATTATCATGTGTCCTCACACCTGTACAGATAGATCTTAATATATAATCATTAAGACTTGAGCAAGGTGAAACCAGGTGAATGGAACCAGGTACCAGGTCTCCTTCTACGTCACCTTTTACGGGCTTAAAGGCCCATTGAATTTCATCCAAATCTTACCCTCCTGTCCTCTGCCTTGCCTATTTCTGCACCAGGAACTTCAGGTAAAGAGGGAGAGGAGTGAAATTGCTCCCCCTGGAGCTAATGTCTTTTCTCACCCACTTTCCCCAGTTCTTGTCTCTTTTCTCTCCTATCACTTATAACTCAGATTTCAGATATCACTGGAAAAGTCTTCTTGTTATTACTTGGATCATTGGAAACATTTCCCAGAGCAGTCACATTAATCCTGGTGGTACAGGGACCATACCTTATC
The DNA here is from genome assembly GCA_004027875.1 of Aplodontia rufa. Taxonomy (NCBI): domain Eukaryota; kingdom Metazoa; phylum Chordata; class Mammalia; order Rodentia; family Aplodontiidae; genus Aplodontia; species Aplodontia rufa. The sequence continues at coordinate 57,347 of PVKS010005920.1, forward strand.
ATAAATACCCATGACTTTTATATGCTTATTCAAATAAAGACCACTGCAGCCTATCAGACCACTGCTTTTCTTTCAAGCTAGCTAATTAATACATCACTGTACAATAGAAAAAAAAAATCTTCAGGTTCTAAGTCAATTATCGCTTGATGTTCATAAAGCCACTTTATTACCAAAACATCTTGCTGATTATTTAAATATTTTTCTATGTGTTTCTGCATATAGAATTCTTGAATCTCAAGTTTCCAGAAATTCTATCCTCAAACAAAAGTTGAATTCAACCTGTGTGAGGCCCTGGGTTTAATCCCCAGAACTGTGCCCAAAAAAATCATTCACATAAAGCAGATATCAAGTAGGGACAATTAAAAAGAAAAAATCTTTTCCTCTACACTTTTATGTTTGAGTGACTGAAGGTATGGGAATTAAATTGACAAAAAGCAAATTAGCAAGAGAAAATTTACACATGCAGTGTTCACACATGGGGGAATGCTCAGTGATGACTCACTCAAAGGGGTGGTTAGAATTTGGAATTCATACACCTAATTCTGTAGGGAAAAAAAGGAAGAAGGAAAGAGGCTGCTATGGAAAGAACAAATAGGTTTTCTTTGGAAAGACAAATAGAGTTTTAATAGAGTGAACAGGAGATGAGAAAGTTTTGACAATATTCATGCAGGTGCTAATGGTCTTTCTGTCTTCCTCATGGCCATGAAACTTCCCTGGAGAGGGGATCATGGAAGCCTCGTGTCCCAGAAATTGCTACTTTTGTCAGGTAAGAGAAGCTCGAGCATGTCTTCTTTCTGCATCTGTAAATCTCACATTTTCAGCTTAAAATAATCTTTTTCACTGCTGAGGGTACAGCTAAGTGGTAGAGCACTTGCCTAGGATGTGGGAGGCCCTGGGTTCAACTCCAGCAGTACACATACACACACACACAAATCTTTGTACCAACTCTGGGGTTCCAAGAAGGTTGCCACTCAGAAGATGAAGAACTTGATTAGGTAGGAACAGTTGCATAGATAGTATGACCTATCCTCTATAAGATTGGGAGAAAAAAGTATAAGCAATAAAGTAACTCTCCTGATGTGTATATAACCTTAAGGATCATTTTCTTTATGAAAACTCATTAAGTACCTCACAATCTAATTTCTTCACATTCCAAATACTACCAAAAATTGTAAGTTTGGTCATTTGTTTCTCTATAAATTTTTTGTCTCACACGAACACACACTCATATTTATTAAGACAATTAAGGCAATCACATTGGATTCCAGGCAGGATTCACACTTTCTCAAATTATTCCTGCATTCTTTTGAGTTTGTACATTCAGAAAAGCACTTAGCTCACTGACTGAACTGGAAATGGCTTAATTACTCTGGGGTGAGGGGAAATGGGGTGAGACAGAAACAGAGAGAAAGCATGAGATCAATGCCTTAGACAGGGTCAGAGCTAGATGGAACCTCAGAAAATATCTGATTCAATTCTGTCATGCTCCTAATGAAGGTATTGCTAAACCTCAGAAAGGTTAAATTACTTGCCCAAGAATGTCATACCACTACCTGGTAACTGAGCCAGGCTTACTAACTGCTCTGTGTGTGTGTGTGTGTGCTTGGGCACGTGCATGTGTGTCTTCAGATGGAGACATTGAAACTCTGTGTTCAGGCAATTTTAGAACACATCTCCTTTAGCAAGTATGGGAACTAGCCTTTGATCAATTCAGTGACACGTAGAAACAACCATCAAGAGGTAGTCTCCCTGGGGAGATGATTAAAATGAGAGTAGATCAGTTGAGTGAATGGTTCAAGCTGGCTCAGGTGTCACTGACTGTTGAAGTGCATATCTAAAATTGATAACTTTTAAATGCTACTCTTCTACTTTTATATTTCTATAAATTTCTTGCTTTGAGCATGTATTACTTTCATCATCAGAAAAAAGGCAATACTGCTACACTGTCTAAATTTCCATTATTCTATGTCAATTAGACATCTCATAATCAGTTTGGATCATGTAAATTGATAAACAGTCCTTTAAAATTCAAGGCAAACATCGAAGAAGACCTAACAAAGACTATTTTCTATTACTGCTTTGTTGTGGTTTTTAAATTACACATATGACAGAATGCCTAAGGTACTGCAAACTGACTGTTCCCTGCCTTTAGTACTCTCTTGCCTACTACCAATACCCAGGGACTAAAGGAGGCGGGAACAGAGTTAACAGGGTTATACTCTATGGACTGTGGCCTTGGGAACAGAGCTTTACCTGCCTGTTAATTCCCTTAACACCACCTCACCTCTTCAGCATCAACTCATTTAGAATATAAAACATACCTTGTGGGATATATCGTAATACTAGAGGCATATAGATCTGCAAGCACACAGGTTGGCTTGCAAGGACTATTCCCTTCAGTTGAGAAAAGGAATTTTCCTTCTCTTTTTTCCTCTCTTTACCGTTCTCTTTTATCATCCCTGTGGCCCTGCACTTCTCATGTATTTAAGTTCACTAATAGTGGTGTGGCTCCTGATATCATCACCTGGAACTGATCTAACTGATCTCCGGACAGGAACACAATACCTATGGCTGATTTGATTGTCCTTGCTCATTTAAACACACACACACACACTTTGAATTTTGACCTTATCTCTTGCCAAAGCCATCTGTTCTAGTTTGTCTTCTCAACCTGTCCTTCTGCAGGATCTACCTTAGATAACTTTCTGCAAAGTTTTTAGTTTATTTTCTGACTATGTTTTGTTTTCACAATTGTTCACAATGTTCTCTCACCCCAGTCCAACATGGGTCCTTGTCCACATTTTCACCAACATTCCGCAGTCCTGTCTCCAGGAATAAGTACATTTATACTTTATAAATCAACAGGAGAAACTCTTGGAATAGTAACCCTACAAATAAACTATATTTCTTGTTGCATAAGAACCTATTCCTAACCCTTAAATGTTCCCTTTTTTACCAAGTACATGAGATTTCTATACTGTCCTCTACTTTTTTATCAAAAATCCTAGTCTCTCTCCCTTCTTCTTCACCACAAACAGCATGTTCATGTCAGAATTTAGTGGCTAATAAGTGCCAACCACTCACTACAGGAGTCTGTGTGTTCCCAAATTCATTGTCTCACCTTTCCAGGAAACAGCTCAGAAATTTCAGAAGCTCATCTCTTCACAGTGACTCTACCTGGTTTCATCTGATTTGATTTCAGTGCACTGGTATACTGTAGCTTATCTGTGCTTTAGTCAAAATTCACCCACTTTGTTCTGTGGTATGGGTTCCCAAATAATTTGTTCAACTTTAATGCTTTAAAAAATATATAGTTTTATTCTATTTAGTTCTCTTTAGAGGCTGGGATAGGAAAAAAAATCTTAAATTGCACAGCTGGACTCTGACTAAAGCTACGTAGCAACTGTCAAAATACAACCCAAACCACAAAGGTGTTTGAAGTTGTATGTGAAAGCTTATTCTAAGAGATACTGCCAACTTTTCTGCTGTCATATGCAAAGTGGCATTTCAGCACAAATACAGAGCTCAGAGTAGGAAAGTGCTCTGATAGCCTAAAATGTTTGAAAATTCTACCTTGTGTTATTCAGAATATCGCATAAATGCATAAATGGAGCATTTATTAAGTTAAACTCCCATGTTTCAGCATGAGGGGGAAAAGCTATGAATTCTAGTTCCTACAAATGCCACATCAATGGGGACATGTCTGCACCATGATCCAAATACCTAAGTCTCTTAGCCTAGAGTACTTAATCAGGCTCCTCAAAACTCCTGATTCAGAGACTATTAGGAAAAGGAAGTTAAGATAATTTGCTGAATACATTCCAGGGGAACTACAGTTACCTTTATGCCTTCCAGAGGTAAAATAAAAACCATTCTCACAATGAAAATAAAACATCCATTGTGTGAGAGACCCACTAGAGACCATTAATGGCATTATCCTTTGGGGTACTGGGGTTTACCCTTCATCATATATTCTTTCATTTTATATTGTTTAATTTTTTGTCATGTTCACTTGTTGCTTTTACAATACTAAAACAAGCATTTAGAAATAAACTGACTGGAAGGTTGAACAGGTTTAATAATGAGATTATCCCTCTGGGCTCAGGGATGGAAAAATTTATGCCAGTGCCTGCAGACAATCACAGGTTCCTACAGTAATCACTCTTCCCTAAGTACTTGCTGACCATATTTAAGAAATACAGCATTTCTTACTGAGACTACTGAGAAAATAAACTGGAGTTCTATTTTGAGAATTCAAAGTACATACCATTCATACAAACCAAAGAACACACACATGCTCAATGACCCAACCCCACTACTTCATAGTTATAAAATGTGGAGAAGAAAATCTAAGTCACAGTTCAGTATGACCACACAGCAACCTAGATCCTTCCCTAAAGAACAGGAACTTTCATCTCAATATATTAAGCCCTTAAAACACCCTGACAGTCCATCATCTATATATGGCTTTCCTTTGTAATATTTACTGTCAAACCACTACATTTGTGTAAGTTCTTTCCTTTCTTATCCACTTATCCTAAATAAGTACACTACTTTATTCTTACCTATGTCAAATTAATTTAGAAAATAATTATTTTGTAAATTGCCAGGCACTCTTCCATCACATTGTCTATGTACATAAAATGAACTATATTATTCATTCATCTCATTTATCTTGAGTTTCTTTGCTCTTTACTAGATTTAAGTTGCCAGCTTCTTGAGACCTCAGGTACTCCATCTTACTCATATTTGCACCACTAGCACTCAGGATATAGTAGCTCCACAATACATGTGTTCTCAAATTTAAATGAATTCTAATCATTCCAAATTTTGAAAAAAAAATACTTTCCTGTTGTACATTAGTCCTCTAGTCTAGTTGTCTTATTTGTCTGCTATTTTGTACCCTTTGTTCTACATTTCCCCGTTTCCTCTCCCCTCCCCTTCCCTGCCTCTGTGGTAACCACTGCTTCTTTCCCTATCTTTGTATTTGAGCTGTCAATTGCTAGGGTCATGGCATCATGGTCAGATAGGATACATGGGATAATATCTACTTTTTTATATTTGCTGAAATTTCCTTTGTGAACTAGAATACTATCTATTTTGGAGAAGGGGCCATGCACTGCTGAGAAGGTAAACTCAGCTAATTTGGAATAGAATATTCTATAGATGTCTGTTAAATCCATTTGATTTATGGAGTTGTTTAAGCTAGATATCTCTTTATTGTTTATTTTCTTTGATCATCTATCAGTGATAGATGAGTATAAAAGCCTCCAAACATTACTGTGTTGGGGTCCATAAGTGGTTGTATATCATGGAGAATTTTTTCCACATACTTGGGAGCATACATATTTATTATGGTTATATCTTCCTGATATATTGTTTTCTTTACTACAAGGTAGTGGCTTTCTTTACCTCTTCTAATCAAATTTGAGTTGAAATCTACTTTGTCAGATAGTATTGCAACACTAGCTTGCTTTCTTGGACCATATACCTGGTAGATTTTTTTTCTATTCATTCATCCTCAATCTGTGGATGTCATTGTCTGTAACATGGATCTCCTATAAGCAGCATATTGTTGGATTTTTTTCATGGATCTCCTATAAGCAGCATATTGTTGGATTTTGTTTTTTGATACAATATTGCTAATCTGTGTCTTCTGATTCACATTCATTGTTAGGATAGTTATGTGGTTGTGCTTCAGTCATTGTGTGTTATTAGTGATCTCTGTGCTGTCTTGGTTTGTCTTTTAATAGTGTGTACTTTTATTGAATTTCCTCTGTTTGTGGGTTTTGAGGATTGCTTGATTATTCTTCTATCTGGAATTTATATTTGGGAATTCTTTGTAAAGTTGTCTTTCTGTTCATGAATGCTGCAAGTTTGATCTTATCATGAAATATTCTTATTTCCCCATCAAATTTGAAGCTGAGTTTTGCTGGGTTTAGTTTCTTGGCTTCAGGTTGTGGTCATTCAGGGATTGAAATATCTCCTTCCAGGATCTTCTTGCTTCTAGGGTCTGAGCTAGAAAGTCAGAGGTGACCCTTATTGATTTGCCTTTGCATGTGATTTGGCATTTCTCTCTTGCATCTTTTAATATTCCTTCCTTGATTTCCCTATTACACATTTTGAATATGCTGCATCTCAGTGAGCTTCTCTTTTGATCAGTTTTATTGGGTGTCCTGTATGCTTCCTGGATGAGACTATCTGACTCTTTTAATATGGGAAATTTTTTCTTTAACTAGTTCATTGAGAATGTTCTTTATTATATTCATTTGTGTTTCAATTTCTTCTTGTATCCCAATTACTCTTATATTATTTCTTCTGATTTTGTCACAATGTCTTGAAAATTCTTCTCATGCTCTTGAGTATTTTTTTCTTTTGTCATCTATGTGCTCAAGCTTACTCAGCCTATCCTCATTGTCAGAAGTTCTTTCTTCAAGAGCTGAGGATTTGTTTTCTATAGAAATTAGTCTATTATTAAATTCTTCCATCATTCCTCTGATGGGATTGACTGAAGATTTTAGCTATTACTTCTTTTTTGGTATGTCTATCTCTTTGATAAAAGAGGTTTTCATGTTTTGTGTTTTCTCACTTAGACCTTTCATTAAATCTTCATTTAGTTCATTATTCCTTTTACTAATTGGATCACTCATATTTTTTCTAGGTTTTCATCTCACTCCCTACTCATGGGCTCCTTGGTAGGGGACTTGTGGGTTTGGGTTGAACTTTTTCCTAGTTTAATTCTTCATTTTTGAAGAGCTTCTTCTGGATCTTTGAATGTAGTTCCCTGTGGGGAAGCAAGGCAGGTCTGTCTCCAGGTGCTTCTTCCTTGCAGGTAAAAGGGTCAGGTCAGACACCACCCTTCTGATGACCACCTTCTTCCAAAAAGCTGCTTCTGCCTAGAGCCTCATTTTGCTGCACTTTTTGGATCTAGGCTTCAGGGTGCAGATCTGCAACCTGTTGGTGGTGTGGAGTAGCCCACTGGATTATTGCAGCACAATGGTGGGGATGCATCACTGGGTCCTGGCATCTTGGAGGTATGGGTCAGACCAGAACAGGCCTGCTTGCACACTGTGATGGGACCTGAGATCCTTGACAGAAAGGACAGACAGATCTGGACATGACAGGTATGTGCTGTGGCTGGGCAGTTCTGGGAAGGGGTTTTCAGGGTGTCCTGGGTACCTGCCAGCCCATGAACAGAGGCCTAAGCCTGTGGCAGATGTGCTTGGTGGCTCTGGGTGGCTCTGGGTGAGGGTCCTTCTTAGGGGTGTCCTGGGCTCCTCCACAGTAGAATTTATTTGAAAAATACATTCTCTTGATTTTCCTTCAGGTTATCTGAATATTTTTTAAATGCAATATTTTCTTTTCTCCTGCTATCAAGAATGGCTGGCAATTCTCTACACAGTCTCTTAAATATAATTTGTCATCATAATTCTAATGATCCCTATGTGAATCATTTCCAAATCAAATTATCTGCTTCTGATTATTTTTTCTTATTAACTAATCCTTTATTTCCTATACTTCACAAAACGTTTACTAAATGCCATGGAGATGAACATCCCTTCAAATAGCTAAGACAAAACACTTCATTTTCTATATAAAGTCAAAAAACCTGGTAAAGGCACACATATAATTTTCTATCACTGTTATTAACTTAGTGCAAAACCTTTAAATTTACATAGTTTTCCAATATGTCCACAGATTTTTTTTCTTCATATTCTGTTCCATCTTAACCTTTCTCTCAAAGTAGACTATCTTCAACCAGTCCTTTCTTTTTTTAATGCTCCTATGTCACTGAATTTCCCAATTTGTGGATCCTAATTTCCATTAGTGCCAAATTTGCTGGGGAGGAAATCATGTTTCCTTCATTTACTCTTCTGACTGTACCACTCAGCCTTGGCAAGAGTCAAAGAGGGTAGGGGAATGAGAACACATGTGCACAAAGAGATGTGTTAGAACATCCAGGGGAGAGTAGTTATCACTTTAATTTGATATTCTGATCTAATTTAAATTTGGGGAGAAATCTCTTTTTTGCAATATAAACTATAAAGAGTGAAACTCAACAAAATAACTTTGGATTGAGATATATAGAAAACATAATCATTTATATATTATGAGGGAACAGTAATCAGAATTTAAGGATGAAGCAGCAGTGATATATGTTTACCTAGAGGAAAGATGGGCTTTAAAAAGATTAAATGCACAGCTTTGTCATTCTGTTGCCTAGAATACTAATTCAATTTTTTTTCCTGTGGTGCTGAGAATCAAACCCATGTCCCCATGCATTCCAGGCAAGCACTCTACCACTGAGCCTCATTCCCCAGCCTACTAATTCAAGTTTCTAAGAAAAGTCTTCCCATGTCCTTATTCCCTTTCCTCCATACCAGTGAATATGTTTTTTTCTTGTCAGAGTCCCTTATTCCCTCTTCTCCATGTACTTGCTTTTCATCCCTTCATATCCAAACATTCCTTTGTTCATTTATCTATATCATTTCTCATACTTTCAAAGTCTAGCTCAGAGTTCCTATCTTTATTCCCAGGCTACTTAATAAATAAGGATCTATATTCTTTCCTTCTACCCCTCCCCAGTCACATACACTTAGCACATTTTTGCAAAATATTTATTTTAGTATTTAATTATTAAACCTGTAGAATCTTTGACTTGTCATCCTCCTGAATAAATTATATACTGCTCCTTAAAAGAGGAAGTTCAGAGCTCTCGTGCAATTTTTTTCTTACATCATTTTTTTTAATCTTATGGATGGTATTTAAATATTATCAAACTCAAATCTGAAAACACAGAAGTACACTATAAAACTGTTTAATCTACTGTAGCCTATATGCACAGCACCAAAACATTCACCTAATATCTGCCTTAAGCTGAACATAGCACAGTAGTATGCTATAGTTTGGGAATTATTTGAATGTCCCCTAAAAAATCCATATGTAAACATTTTGTCTCCAGAGTAGCAATATTGAGAATGCTATGAACCTTGAAGAGATGGGGTCCAGTGTGAGGTCCTTAGGTTATGGAAGGTATGCCCTCAAAAGGGATTGTGGGACCCTGATCAACCTTCCCATCTCCTCTCTCTCTCTCTCTCTCTTTTCTCTCTTCTCTTCTCTCTCTCTCTCTATCCCCCCCCCTCCTCTTTGGTTGGCAATGTGAGGTGTTTTGCTCTGACATGTGCTCCCACCATGATGTGCTGCCCTCACCACAGGCCCAAACTAACAGGACCACCTGTCTTCAACTTCAAGCACAAGAACCATGAGCCAAAATAGGCTTCTTTTAATTTCATATGTATCCTACGTCAGATATCTCAAGACAGTGACAGAAAGTTGACCAATACAATATTAAAGTCTGACTTCCATATCCTTGTACTGACAGGAAATATCTTTCCCTCATTTTCTTTCTTCTTAAAGAAGCATAGTTTATTGTCTAAATAATTTCCTAGGGGATTTAGAATGGGGTTTTTAATCAGAGTTCTCAGTCATTTCAAGAAAAAGCTTATATGAAGCTATAAGAACCAGACACATGTTTTACTCCAACAGTGAACCAGGATTGTCCAAGCAATGTTTACGTGAAAAGCCTTTCCAAGCTCTTATGTCACTGTATATCCTGCCATTGTGTGTGTGTGCATGTGTGTGTGTATGTATGTGTGTGTGTGTATAGGGGTGAGGGGAGGGAGGGTAAGGGGAAATACTGAGATCGAATTAGAAAAAGTTAAACTCCATGTTTCCGTAATTATGTTATTGTACAATCTTATGTCAAGTATACCTAAAAAAAAAAAAAAAGAACCAATAAAAAAATTTTTCAAAAGTCTTTCCAAAGGATTTATGTATTGAAATTGCTGTATTCAGAAAGCTTAGATACAATCCTAAAATTTTAGGACTTACATTAGAAATCCCTAGGCATAATTTCCAGGGAGTAGATTAAAATAATGAAAATGATGAATAGGTTAAATAACACAAGGAATTTTGTAATCTTAGCCATTTTATTCTTAGTATTTCAAACTCCATCTCTTGAGTGACAGTAACAATGTTAAGGGATTTTTTAAAATATATAAATATGTTATATTTATTCAAAGGAATACTAAATAGTCATAAGATAAACAGACTTGTCTCACACAAAAATATGGATACATCACTCAAATATTATGCTGAGGGAAAGAGGTCAGATGCAAAGAATGCATGCTATATGAATCCATCTATATACAAAGGTCAAAAACAAGTCAAACTAACTCATCAGAAATCAAAGAAATGGTCACCTTGAGGGTGAGACAGCATCAACTGAGAAGGCACACAAGGGTGGACTCTAGTGCTGTCTCTGTTCTGCTCCTTGACCTGGATTACACAAGGTTTTCATTTGTTATAAATCCATTAAATTATTCACTTAGGACTTCCACTTCTTTCTGTACATACATTATATTTTAATTAAAAATTACTCATCAAGGGCTGGAGCAGTGGCTTAGCGGGTACAGCACTTGCCTAGCATGTGCAGGGATGCAAGTTCAAACCCCAGCACCACGTACACAATGAAGTGTTGGAGCAACGAAGTCCATGTGAAAAACTAAATAAAGTTGATTCTCTCTTTATTTCTCTCTCACTGTCCCTCTCTCTTAAAAAAAAATTTACTCATCAAAACCATAATAATAATAGTAATACTTTTAAGTTTCACCTTAATGATAAGTTATTTTACAGAAAATGGGTACAAAACTCTTGGATTACTTTCTAATTGCATGAAACTTAATATGAGAGAAAAATAAGAGCATGACCAATCTATGTTGCCTAAATGAGTAATAAAATATTAAAGAGAACGTTGATTGCCTGGTAAAAAAAGATGAAAGACCTGACTCAAAAATCTAGGAATAATGTTAGTATTATTGAAAATGGATAAGTTACAAATGTCCCTTAGCTATGATTCAACTATTTGCAGTAAGTTTCTATAGGCTTCAATAGACTACTAACATTGTTCCTTCTCCCTCCAGGTCTGGAAAAATTCTTGTGTTAGGTTTTAGAAAGCACAACCAAATGGGAGAAGCAGTAGCAGAGCATGGGATGGACACCTCCTGCATTGTCCACCTTGACTTTTACTTTAAGTCTCCCAAACACACCTCATACCCACAAATTTCATATTCACAAATTTCACATTCACAAATTGAGAGCAGGGTACTCCATTTATGTTCATGACAGCTTTTGGGGATTCTCCTTATAGGTTCACCACATGCTTCCATTGTGAAAAACTTCTCAGAAACAATTCTGTCTCTATTCTATTGAGATTTGGTCCTTATCATTGGTATCCTAGGCTCCTAATTCTCAAAAACAAGAATGCTACTTGGAATTCATCCTTCAGAGGACAAAGCACTGTCCAAATTAGTACGAAAGGGAAGGTATATTTTCTGACCTAAGGGAATAAACTTCTAATGGGATGGGGAAAAGAAAAAAATTAACTGTCTTTTTCATTCAACCAACAAATATTCACTGAACATCTGCTTATACTATCTATAAGACCTTATGCAAAGCAATATGAGGTAATTAAGAATTGTTTTCTGCCTTGAAGGAGTTAACAACATAGTTTTTTAAAAAAGGAAAAAGTGTACTCAATACTACATATTTTTATACAGATATAATATCTAAAGTTGATATGGTAGTCTACAAAAGAAAAATACATGGAACAAAAAAAAATTCCTTTAATTAGTGATTGACCTGGACCTTGAGCAATGTATAAAATCTGTACATACAGAATGTAAAGCCTAAAGGAAAAAGATCTAACAAATGCCTGACAATGCCTAGGCTAATATAAAGTCCCTGAATTGTTCTTCCATCTTCCATACCTATGATAGATATCACTAACTGATGACTGCAATCTCTGCTGAGTTTATTCAGACCCCCAGAATCATTTTAAATGCAGACCTCCTTGTTATCACAACCAATCACAACAGTCACATAAGATAAAATCCATTTTCTACCTGATATAAAATAAAACACATAGATGAATAAAATAACGTAAGAAAAGAGAGCAATACAGTTTGTCAGGAGCATAGAAAGCACATAAAAGAGTAATGGGATACAAACATTTAATATAAATGTCAAAGCAAGATCACAGAATGACCTGAATCCCAGGATTACTTAGAATTATTTACTAATTAGCAAATGAAGCTCAGTGTTAAATATCCATGTGGGGGCCAGGTGAAATGAAAAGACTCTACTTCATAACTTTTTCCATCAAGGGATAGAACTAGAGTTGAGAAAGCATATGATAGAGGTTGACAAGGCAAAGACGGGATAAGGACATAGGGGCAAAATAATTTTAGATGGCAATGACAGATTGCCTTGTTGTTAGGTCTGATTGTGGAGCAGGGATAGGAATTAAGGAGAGCAGAAGGTAGAGTTAATGAACTGGGAAAAGGCAGGGGCATTGAGAAATCAGAGATCACCAAAAAAAAGGTAAATACAGGTTCATTAACAGTAAGCGAGGGTTAAAATAAAATGATGGACACATAAGAGAAATTCAGAGCTTGCAATTTTGAAGCTGGAACATAGTTCCAGAGATTATAAAGCTCACAGAGAGGCAATGTTTAGAGGTGCTGAAGTGGAATAAGCATGAATACTATTAATGTTAAGAGGATTAAACAACTGTGAGACCAATGGTGAGAGTTATTAATGTGAATGCTGACGTCTGATGACAATGTTGAGGAAAGAAAGAGAGTAAGAATAGTAAAATTGAAGTTTGTGAGAAAGTCCTATAGGTCAGTGGAAAACAATCATGTGAATGACAAAGGTTGGAGTGTCAGTTGTCCTCTCACTGCCAGAGGGGAGTAGAGTCCTCAGAAATGGCACTTGAACAGCAGCTTAAAGCTTTGAGAGCAGATAGGGAGAAGTGTGCTCACCCTTCCTTCCAACACCAGAATGAAAGGTAGGGGAATAAAAATTAATGTTGGGGGAACATGTAAGGGGACAGGTACACTACAGTTGTGGTGAAAGATATAAAGAATTTAAAGAAATGTAAGAATATAGGGGACTTTAACCATGTTGTACCTACAAAAGCACAGATGAGCAACCTTAGTTCCTGTAAGGTCAAAAGGTCACCCTCTGAACTTAGTGAAGTTCCCTATTAACCCCAACAAAAACAACCCACACAACTATTTTCTTTTCTTTATTGTTTATTTTGTTTTTCGTACTAGGATCAAACCTAGGCTCTCCCACCTGCTAGGTAAATGCTCCACCACTGAGCTACATTCCCAGCCCTCCCCCCGGTTTTTTAATATACATATGCTAAATATTCTGAGCAGTTTTCATCCAGAAGAATGAAGAAGGGGAAGATCTACCCTATGGACCTGCAAAATATAAGACTGAGCTAAGGTACTTAGCAACAGACCATGTATTTCCAATCTATTGCAAGGTTCACAGTTCTTAAAAGTAACACTATTTCTGCCTTTTTTTTTCCTTCCTTCAAATTAACAAGTATTTACAGAAAAAGTTAGTTTTGAAGCTTTTAACAAAACTAAATACACTCTTACCATTTGTTCCAACAACTACACTGTTTGGTATTTAACCAAATGAATTCAAACTCATTTTGTCCACACAAAATCCCACATAACATTTACAGCAATTTTATTCACAATTGCCAAAACATGGATGCAACCAAGATGTCTCTCAATAAACAAATGGACAAACCACAGTACATCCTATACAATGGAATATCAGCCAGAAGTTTAAAAAATTAACTATTAAGCCAAAAAAGGATATGAAGGACCCTTGAATGCAAGTGATTGTGAAAAGCCAGTTTGAAAAGGCTACACAATATGATGTCAACTACGTGTTATTCTGCAAAAGGTAAAACTATGTACACAGCAAGAAGACTGGGATATGAAGGAGGAAAAAAGGACAGGTGAAGCACAGGGGATTTTTAGGACAGCAAAACTATTCTGTATGATACTATAATGGTAAACACATGTCATTATACATTTGTGACGAAAAACAGAATGAACAACAAAAAGAGTGGACCCTAATGTAAACTATGGATCTCAGTTAATAAAGTATGAATCAATTATAATTAGATGCTAATTATGTGGAAAACTTGGGAAAAGAAGGATCAGCAAAGAGGTGCATAAGAATTCTCTGTACTTTTGGATCAAATTCTCTGTGAATCCAAAACTATTCTAAAAAAATGTAATCTATTAATTAAATGAAGTTATTCTTGAGATATTGAAGCAATTTAACTATATTTATTTCTGACAGTACCCAATTTTTGAAATATATTTCTGTGGTCATATGTGGCAGATTCTTTTTCCATAATCTGCTGTTAGAAAATTAGTCACTTCTATTTATTCAAATAGCAAAGAAGTAGACCATTGACTTCAACTTACAAAGTCAAATACGACATTAAAGAAGGTAGAGTGTTATGCTCCCTTTAGGTTCCATATATGATGTTCACTAGGCTATATGACAATTTAAATGTTGGACCCAGAACTGTGGCCTCCAATCTTTTCTTCCTTAGTCTGCATTCATTTTTGAAGAGTTTATTCATCCTATTTCCATAAAGGATAGTGCTGAGAAGGGGATTTGCCCTTTTCTCAGGACTTGTTCGAAATAAAATGGAGCAGCTTAGGTTGAGCCAGTATTTCTTCTACTCTCAGATTCTGCAACGCACAAAAAGAAGCAACTTGAAAGAGTGTTTCTGAAGATACTGAACAAGCCTAACTACAAATTCAGATTTGGAAACAGTTTATCTCACCTCTGGTTTATGTAGACATATCTCTAAAACTGACAATATTGAAACTAATTTTTTCATCAAAAAGGAGGTTATTTATTTGATTTTTGATCAATGAGTGAAGTTTTGCAAGATCTCTGCAGATGAAGTACTTTTCTGACAGAATATTGGGAAAGCAATTTACGTGCAAAAGACCTCCCAAAGAAGGTCAACCAAACTGTCTTTAATTCATTTCAAAGTTTTAAACTCTGTTCCAGACATGTTGCTAAGTTTCAGGGTGAAATAAGGAAATTTCCCTTTCATTTTAGCCAACTGTTTCGTATACGCTCCTTAAGATACATTCTTTCCTTAGAAACCTAGAGTCTTTTGTATTTAGAAATGACCTTGCATTTTCTGCCTTAATACTTTGTACACAAGAGAACAGTCTTGCACAGCC
This sequence comes from Aplodontia rufa, assembly GCA_004027875.1. Classification (NCBI taxonomy): domain Eukaryota; kingdom Metazoa; phylum Chordata; class Mammalia; order Rodentia; family Aplodontiidae; genus Aplodontia; species Aplodontia rufa. Next base: position 72,490 of record PVKS010005920.1, read on the forward strand.
AGATTTTTAACAATTCTTGTAGAGAAGAAAAAATATTCAGCCTAAATTTCTGTTTACATTTATTTTCCTAGAATTCATCTCTAATAGTTATTTTTATTTGCACTCTCCAAAAGTTAAAAATCACAAACAAAATGAAAAAGCAGCTTTGGAACATACTAATTCAGTTTCTTAATAAAATAATATATGGGTAATTTTTCCAAATAGTCTAACTGGCTTTAAGAACTCCCTAGAGAAAACAAATAATAAAATCTGCTTCTTTAAACAACATTTTATTCCATCATGAACTGTTTTCTTCCACTGCATGTTAAGATAAATTGTTAGAATTATTATTTAGAATATAAGTCTGACATGAACAGTGAGTCTGGACAATTTCTAAAAGGTGTTTTCAAAGTTTTTTAAAAAACTACTCTGTATGCAGTTGACAAGGAGATAAGAAATAATGTTTCTTGTATTCATGAAAAGCTTTTCTTTTTAAGTATTTAGGATAGTGTTGAAAAAACCGCTTTTCAGAAATATATGTAAGAACAAGAAATTTGCTAATAAATTTTTCTTTTATAAAAACTGACAACAGCATTATGGATTCAAAAATTCAAAAACTGAATGAAGTATATGTAGCAATGCCATTTCCACTCAATAGTCTTCCACTTAAAACAGTGGGTTATTTATCTTTACAATTTTACTAGATTTCATATTCCCAAGATAAAATAGGTTCCTAAGAGAATTCTTACAGCGGCTTCTTTAAATGAATCCAGGAGAAAACCATTTATGGATCAATTACAACTAGGCCATTGGTTCTATTGCAGGTAAGGATGGTGGCCCACTCTGACTTGTAGGACAAAGTCAGTCCTCTACGGTAACCTCCATTCTCCCTGTAAAACAGCAAGGGTACTGAGCCACTGCTCACCAGCTTAGAGTCAAATTTCAATCATTCCATAATGAACATGCTTATATCCCCCTTGGAACAGTGTTCTCAGATTTTTTTAAGAGAGAAGGAAAGAGAGAGAGAGAGAGAGAGAGAGAGAGAATCAATTTTATTGAGTTTTTCACATGGCTTTCGTTGCACTGACACTTAGTTGTGTACATGGGTGCTGGGGTTTGAACCCGTGTACTGGTGCATGCCGAGCAAGCGCCATAACCCTAAGCCACCGCTCCAGCCCCAGTGTTCTCACATTTATACCCTAATGGTATAGAAGTACCTACTGTAAACAGAAGAGTTTTAAAACTGTTTCAATTCATGACTTTTTTTTTAACTAAAAGAAACTGATAGTCTACTGCATGTTCTTCATGATCTAATGCTTTTCCATTCAGAAAGTCACTAGTTACCTGAAAAACCCAGATTTATCCTTCAACACTAAAACAGAGGAAGTAACCACTATCTACATTTTTTTTGCCACTACAGAATAAAACTTAAACAGTAACTATGAAATCCATTAGACCTTTTATGATTCATTAGTTAGTTAAGTGCTTCTTTTTAGGCAAGCTAAAAGCTCTTCAAAAGTAGAATCATATGGGCCCTCCTACTTAAGTGAGAAAAGCAGAAAGAAGTTTATCGTGTCAACCTCCTGAGAGCCAAACAGAAACGAAAACCCTGGGAAATGGCTGGCTATCATCACCAGGACCAAAAGAACTCAAACCCAGAGGTCCTGACCATGGGCCTGCTCGGAAACAAACTGCCTCTTTCACAACCCAATTGGGTGCTAGGTATCTTCATCTTTACCCCAACCTGCCTGTTTGAGCTACTAAGGAAAGAAAACTTCATGCATCATGTACAAATTGAACAATATCATAATTATTAAATAGCTGAATCCAATGTATAAATGACTTTTTTGTTCTTCACAGAAAAAAAAACATTCATTATAGCAATCTTTGAAAAATGTAATTGGAAAAACAAGTCTCCAATTTCAAACAGAAATTCTGCATAGCATCCCTTCCCTGGGGATGCTAAGTTGCCTGCTGTTATAACTAGATGCACATCTTCCTGCACTTTCAATACAGACCCAATGATTCCTAAGATAATTAAAGACCAGTTTTTAGAATACAGTCCTAAAATTTTTCCCAAAATCTAATTTTAGCTACCAATGTTACACTCTAACTTTTTGTACTTAAACCAGCCATGCACTGGTTTGATTCAGTGGTTCATCCAGTCTCAGACTTTACTAAATGTTCTTCCTCCTACTCCTCCCAATCATGGCTCATCTTACCCAAACTTCAATTCACATCCTTAGTGCAGCCAAGTTGGATTTCTGACATCCATCTGTCTGAAAGAAGTAGTGAAAATATGTGGCCCAAACTTTACTGATCTTGAGGTACAATTCTAATATATTCCTGATGCCCTTGTACCTTTAAGAAGCTGTGATTTTGAGAAAACAGATAAGTAGGTGGAGACCACAAAAAGAGGTAGCAACTGATAATTATTATTAAACTTGATTATTATCAAACATTTAAAAGATACTTATTATTTAGGGAGCAAGATTTGTAAATTGTGCTACCATTATGCTTTTTTCATGACTATGCATACATATCTTTTTGTTGTTGTTGTTTCTCTTTTTTCTTCCTTTTCATTACTATATCTTTTTCATCATTTATTTTTCCTTTTATTAGTTCTTTTTGGTTACACAAGACATTAGGATTTATTTTGACATAATTATAAAAGCACATTCAATAACATTCCAATCTTTAATCCTGAAACCCAGAACCTCATGTAAATTGAGTTCTCCCACTGTCATCTAAGATACAACATGGCCAAAGCCACAGTCATCATCAGTCTCCCAAAACTCATGTTCTCATAGCCTTGAATTTCAGTGCATAGGTGGCCTATCCTTCCAATGGCCATTCTTTCAAGAAAGAGACCATGATTTAGACTTTTAAAAATCCCTCACAGAAACTAATCTCTTATATGTTACCATATGAAAGTGCTAAGTAAATATTTTCAAATAGATAAATCAAAACTAATTAAATGTATAACTTGATATAGAAAATTGACTAATTTGATTTGTGGGGGTGGCTTAACACATTCTGATTCCTGGAATGCAGAAAACCTGTTTTACCAGAGCTAGCAAAAATGTAGCAAACTTAAGTTAAATCTCTTTTTATTTCCTGTATTGCTCTATGATATAGGTGACAGTGAATTGAACGAAAGAACATGAATTATTTACAAACAGGATAATTTGAATAGAAAAATTAGAGTGATTAAAAAAATAAAACACTAACCAAAAATTAATTTCTTAGCTGGGCACAGTGGCTCACATCCATAATCTCAGCTATTTGGGAAGCTAAGGATGACAAGTTTGAGGCCAGTCTGACCATCTTTGCAAAAATAGCAAAAACCTGTCTCCAAAACAAACAAAAAATATTTTTTTAAAAAAGCATAAGGACTGGGAATGTAGCTAAGAGGCAGAACACTTCTGGGTTCAATTCCCAGTGCCAAAAAAAATTTTTAATTAAATTCATGCGTTAAATTACTATTAAGTTTTCTTCTGGCAATAGCAAAAATATTTATTTCTGGAGTTATATCAAAACAACATTTAAAATTTCAGTTTATAAATGTGCCACTTGTGTGTGCATGTACAACTCTGTAACAAATTCCACTATCATATAATTATAATTTTAATGTACTAATAAAAATAAAATACACCAGTTGCAATTTCTACATTTGTAACATACAGTGAACGATCTGGGAAATAGGTAGATTTGAATTCACAGTGACTTACTATTAAATTAAACGAGGTTCAGGGCTGGAACGCTGGTTCAGCGGTTGCGGTGCTTGCCTGGCATGCGTGACGATGTAGGTTCAAACTCCAGTACCATGTACACAACGAAGCATTGGAACAACAAAAGTCACATGAAAAACTAAATAAAATAGGTTCCCTCTTTCTCTCTCTCTCTCACTGTGTGTGTCTCTCTCTCAAAAAAAAAATTATAGTAGGTTCTCTGGTTCCCACAGAGGCCATTAAAAAATGTCTAATCAAAAAATGAGTTAATACTTTGAGAACAGTCTATATTTATATTATTTATTAAATGCACATTATGTGCTAGATACTTTATATACCTCATCTTATGTAATTCTCCCAATGGTACAATTCTTAGTTACCTTTTAGAGATGAAGAAACTGAGACTCAGAGAAATCAAACAATTTGGCCCAGATTACCAACTGGAAAATAGCAGAAATAGTTTGACTCCAAGGGTCCCCAAAGTTTACCACTTTATCATATCTATGAATAGTAAATATCCATTTTGGCACTATTAAAAATGGTCTTCACAAATTCATAGAGATAGAATGTAGAACAGTGGTTGCCAGGGATAAGGAGGAAGTGTAGGGAGCATCAGGCCATGGGGCTGTGTACGTGCAATGAGGCAGGTCAGTTACTGGAAGGTGGCTGATAGATTAATTGTCAAGAGAGATCGATCATCTTGTTGTTGTTGACTGTCCTTCGCCAAAACCAGGTGTGTGCTCTTTAATGGTTGATATGCATCTTGCTTGGAATAGTCTCCCCCGGCCACATGCCGAGGTGGTCCGGTAAATTGTAACCTGTATGTAACCTTTGAGGCATGTGGAAAATGTTGAATTCTATGCCTATATAAACTGCATATATTGTGGAATAAAACAGAAGACTTCAGAAAGAAACCACGGTGGTCGTTTGTTGCTTCGCTGGCCAAACGCAACAGATTGGTGGCCTCGTACGGGGAGACTCTGACTGAACGACATTAAGCCGGTGAGTTTGCTTACTGCCTAAGAGCAGGGGATTGCATTATTCTGCTACGAGCAGGGACAGACCGCTCTGACGGGGACATACCACTCTGACGGGGAAAAAACTGCGCTGACGGGGACGCTACAAGCAGGACTCTAGAGGTTATTTGTTCTTTTGTGTTTCTTTTGTTCTTGTTACTTTCCTCTTTCTCCTCTTTCACTTGTATTTTGTCTTGTTGTCAGTATGGGATCAGAAGTTTCTCATTTGAGAATGGAACGTTCTTTAAGGGAACTGTTAAAGAAAAATGGAACTCCTTTAAAGACGGCAACGGCACAGAATTTTGTTAGAACTATAGAGAAGCATGCCTGTTGGTTTACTGAGGAAGGATTGCTCAATGTTCCCCAATGGGAACATTTAGGGGAAGACTTAAGGAGGGCTGAAGCTTCCAACCCTCTCCCGGTTGGAACCTTGGCTATTTGGTCCTTAATCAGCAGTTGCCTGGTATCCACCAAGGTAGAAATGGCTGAGCCTCTTATGGAAGCTAAACAGGCACTAGAGGAAGTTTCACAAAAGGACAAAGTGACAGGAATGATGATTCTGCATCTGATGAGGAAGAGGGGCTGTCTCAGGCTACTTTACGTAAATTGGATTTAAAACATCATTCTTCCTTTCCGTCTGCCCCCACTCCTCCACCTCCTCCGTTATTTTCCAGTAATCCTTTTTTAGAACTACTGCCTCCAACCCATGAGAAACGTAAACAATTTAATGTCTGCCCTGTAATGCAAAATTCTGACCCAGTTGATGATGCTGGGTTGCGGCAGAGGACAGACAATTTATTCTGCCCCGTATTTGAAGACCAACAAAATCAGAGATTTCATCAGGTATTTCCTTTCAAGGATGTAAAACAGTTAAAAGAGGCAGTCATGACCTATGGAGTTCAGGCCGCGTTTACTTTGTCCATGCTTGAATCCGTTGGAAATCAAAATTTAACACCTACAGACTGGACTAATTTAGCCAAGGCTTGTTTATCAGGGGGACAGTATTTAACTTGGAAGGTCGGTTTTCAGGAAGCTTGTCTAGAAACAGCGCGTAGAAACGCCGCTTCAGGAAATCCTCAATGGAATTTGGACATACTTATGGGAATCGGTCAATCTGAAGGACAGGCCCAGCAGATAAATTATCATCCTGGTGTTTATCAACAAACCTCTACAGCTGCCCGTAAGGCTTGGAAAACATTATCTGGGTCGGGAAATTTGCAGGGTCAGCTTTCTAAAGTAATCCAAGGAACTAAGGAACTTTATGCTGATTTTGTAGATAGGCTAATACAGACAACTAGCAGAGTGTTCAGGGATGTGGAGCAAGCCATGCCTCTTGTCAAGCAGCTGGCATATGAACAAGCTAATAAGTGGTGTAAAGAGGCTATCAGGCCATGGAGAAATAAGGACATTTCTTCATATATTAAGGCATGTAAGGATATAGATGAAACTGTTATTCAGGGACAAGTTATGGCTGCCGCTATCACCTCCGGCCTTAAAAAGACCTCTTCTAGAGATAATAGAAGTAATAATAGTTGTTATAAATGTGGGCAGCTTGGACATATTCAGAAAAATTGTCCTTCTAAGGAAAGCAGAGGCCCTGCCCCCGGGCTGTGCCATTGCTGCCTTAAGGGTAACCATTGGACTAATGAATGCCGCTCTCTGAGAGATAAAGATGGTAATTTATTACCTCCTCTGGAGCCAAAAAACGGGAAACAGGGCCCACAGTCCCGGGGCTCACAAATATGCGGGACTATACAGATGGTACCCTGGACACATTATCCCCTAACACCCCCCTCCAACAAACCACAGGGAGCGCAGGATTGGACCTCTATGCCTCCGCCAGAGCAATGTTAACCCCGGAAATGGGGGTGCAGCCCATTCCCACTGCCGTGCAGGGGCCCTTGCCTAAAGGCACAGTGGGATTAATTCTTGGTAGGAGTGCTTCTGCTCTACGGGGTCTTTCTATCGTACCTGGAGTGGTTGATGCTGATTTCACTGGAGAGATTAAGATTCTTGCTGCAGCTCCCAGGGAAGTGGTCGCCATCTCACCTGGCGATCGCATAGCTCAATTATTAATAATACCTAGTCTCCATGAAAATTATCCAGCCAGAAATATAATACGTGGTGATAAAGGCTTGGGTTCCACCGGAATGGATATAGCATTCCTCTCCTTGGATTTGAAAAACAGACCTATGGTTTCTCTGATGATTGAGGGCAGGCCTTTTCAGGGTCTTTTGGATACTGGAGCTTATCAAAGCATTATTAAGGGCATAGACTGGCCACAAGATTGGCCTATGGATATAGCAGACAATACTCTCCGAGGGCTGGGTGTAGCTACCAATCCCAACAACAGTGCAAAATTTCTGTCATGGAGGGATGATGAAGGACACACTGGTAACTTCCAACCATATATATTTGATGGCCTTCCAGTAAATTTATGGGGGAGGGATGTTATGGAGGCCACGAGTATTAAGTTAGTATCGGATATCCCTTACAGTAATGTGGCTGCTGAAAACATGATGTTAAAACAAGGTCATGTTTGGGGAAAAACCCTTGGTAAAAACCCACAAAACTATGTCCCTCCTAAGCCAAGTCATTCTCAGACAGATAAAAAGGGCCTGGGTTTTTCATAGGGGCCACTGACGCTTTAAAAATCACCTGGGTTTCTAATCACCCCGTCTGGGTTCCTCAGTGGCCCCTCTCCAAAGAAAAACTCTGTGCAGCCCAGGAACTTATTGAGGAACAGCTAGAGCTTGGCCATATTCAGCCTTCTACTTCACCTTACAATACAACTATCTTTGTGATTAAAAAGAAAACTGGAAAGTGGAGACTATTGCATAACCCACGAGCTATTAACTCCATTATGGAGCCCATGGGTCCCACTCAATTAGGACTACCTGTATTGACTGCCATTCCATCAGGATGGCCCACTATTGTTATTGATATTAAAGATTGTTTTTTCTCCATTCCTCTTCATCCTGCCCATACTAAATATTTTGCATTCTCCCTTCCTACTGCTAACAATGCTTCATCTAATCAGCGTTATGAATGGACTGTGCTCCCTCAAGGAATGGCAAATAGTCCTACTATGTGTCAGGTCTACGTTGATCGGGCTCTTCAGTCCATTCATGACACCTTTCCAGATTTGCTAATTTATCATTACATGGATGATATTTTACTTGCTCATTCTCAGGATTCTATTTTACAAAAGGGTTATGTTGCTCTTTTAAGCATTTTAAAACGCTGGGGCTTGGCTGTAGCCCCTGAAAAGGTTCAATTGACTGATATTAAACAATTTCTTGGATCTACTATATCTAATACATTGGTCAAACCTGCAAAAATTAACCTTCGTAAGGATAATCTGTCTACTTTAAATGATTTTCAGAAGCTGCTCGGTGATATCAACTGGATCAGACCTTATCTTCACATTCCTACCTCTGCTCTTTCTCCCTTATTTGATATCTTGAAAGGTGATTCTGACCCCCTCTCCCCTCGTTCTCTTACTGTTACAGGACGAGAAGTCTTAAATCAAATAGAGCCATGGAATCTGCCCACATTGACCACATTGATTTAAACAAACCTTTACAATTTATTGTTTTAGCTATGCATCACAGCCCTACAGGTGTTTTTTGGCAGCATGGCCCTCTCCTTTGGATGCATGGTGCAGCTTCACCTTCTAAGGTCATTACTCAATATCCAGAAGCTATAGCTACCTTTATCATGAAAGCACTTAAGGTTTCTCTGGCAACATTTGGTATGCATCCTAATATGATAATTACTCCTTATAGCATGAAACAATTACAATATCTCTTTCTACCCTAGATTGCTGGACAATTCTTTCAGTAAGTACTCAAGCTCAATTTGATAATTACCTCCCTTCTAATCCCTTGTTACATTTTTGGGCTAGGCATCCGGTGGTCTTTCCAAAAATCACCAGGACTACACCCATAAAGGATGCCACTTTAATATTTACTGATGGATCTAACGATGGCACTGGAGCCATTACAGCCAATGGATCCACTCAAACCTTTCTGTTCCCAGTCCAATCTGCTCAACAGACAGAACTATTGACAGTTTTAACAGTTTTTTCAGGACATTTTGAACCCTTCAACCTGTTTTCAGATAGCATATATGTAGTTAATGCTGTTCAGAGTCTCGAGCTGGCTGGACACATTGCTGTCCATTCTCCCATTCATCAGTATCTGTTACAGTTGCAAAAATTAATTTGGGACAGAAAAAATCCTTTTTATATCACTCACATTCGTGCTCATTCTGGTCTCCCTGGTCCTCTTTCTCATGGCAATCATGTTACTGTTCTCGCCACGCGTGATGTCCATATCTTTTCTGCACTGCAATCTGCTATTAATTTTCATACTCAATTTCATGTTAACTCCTCTACATTGTGTCATCATTTTGCTATATCTAAGGAAGAAGCCAGACACATCGTCAAAAGTTGCACTAACTGTGTTACCTTTCTCCCTCAAGTGACTTATGGAGTCAACCCTAGAGGACTGCTACCTAATCACCTATGGCAAATGGATGTCACTCATTTTTCTGAATTTGGAAAATTGCAATTTATTCATGTTTCTATTGATACATTTTCAGGATTCATTA
>PVKS010005921.1:0-81840 GCA_004027875.1 Aplodontia rufa
GTGATAATTGATTTGGCCTAGTTTAAGGATTTAGCGTATCGTTGGTAAAATCTTCAGATGGGAGTACATCTTTGAGGATGCTTTGTAGAGCCGGGTTTGTGTTCATGTATCTTGCTAGCTTGAGTTTGTCATTGAAGTATTTAATTTCCCCTTCATATTTGAAGCTCAGTTTTGCCGGATATATTATCTTTGGGTTGAAGTTGTGATTTTGTAACACTTGAAAGATATTGTTCCAAGCTCTTTTGGCCTTCATTGTTTGCTCTGAAAAATCCATAGTGATCCGAATTGGTTTGCCTCTGAATGTGATTTGGGGCTTTTCTCTAGCAGCTTTTAGAATTCTCTCCTTGGTTTCTCTGTTATTCATTTTGTATTTAATATGTCTTGGCGAGCTTCTTAATTGATTAGGTCTATTTGGAGTTCTATAAGCATCTTGTATGTGATATTCCGGATCGATAGAAAAATGTGGGAAGTTCTCACTTATGATTTCACTTAAAAGGTTCTTTTCCTATGGTTGTTTTGAGTAGTACAAGAGTTCATAAATAAAAAGTCCTTAGATTGGCTTCATTTCTCATTTATATAGTGGCTACTTTCTCCTATGTGTTGCTGCAATTGAAACCTTTCTCATGTGCCACCTGTTCTTCGGAACAGCTTAGCTTTCTTTAGTATTCAGGTTATTTGGTTGTCTTTCAATTTCACCTTTCATATGAACTTAAGAAAAGTTGTGATTTTGTAGATTTTCTGTCATCTTCTCATTTTTATAGAGTAAGAGTAATGCTTTTTGTAACTTTTTACATTCTAGGTAGGAACAGAATTTCCCATTTTTATACTGAGTTGTCTAACAGTTTGTTGTTGATCTATAGAGAAACTCATGAATTATTTTAGAAATGGGTTTGCTGGCTATGTCCTCTGAAAAGGATTAGAAGCATTGACACCCCAAACAATGAGCATACTTGGCTTCCAGATTTTGTTCTTTAAATACCATTCCCCCAATAAAAATAACTAGGATTCTGTGATGGGATGGTTTTTAGAGGCAGGGCAGAGAGGCAAAGAACTACCCAAAATTTAATAGGGAATATCATAGAAAGACACAAGAACTAGTCTGGTGGTGTCCTGCTCACTGATTTGGGAACAGTTTGAATATCAAAAAAACAATAATGCTGATAGATTATAATGCCTTAAATAAACATGAAGAATCCCTGAATGTCCTGTGATAGTCTAGAATTGCCAGCTTATAAATGTAAAAGGAATGAGAATAGTTACCATTTGGCTAATTGATTTCAGATTGAGATCATTAATCAATACTGAAAGTATTAGATAAAAAGGTGCTGGGAAACAAATATCCAAACAGTCTCAAAATTATTCATATTTAAAAAGGGAAAATTATTCTTAGAGTAGAGAAATGTTGCATATGCCACTTTATTCAACTAATCATAATGGATCAAACTGACATATATTCATTTGCTTCTGATATTTGCTAAAGGTTCCACACTGTCATAATTCCAAACTTTAGTCCCCCATAGTCCCTATTCGTAACACTGGCTGAGCATTCTGAATCCAGAATGCTTCAATTTTCAGATTTGGAGCTTTCTGGATTCAGGATGCTTAACCAGTAAACTCTGTGCAGATATTACAAAAAATCTAAAAACTCTCAAATCAGAAATGCTTCTGATCTGAAACATTTCAGATAAGGGATATTCACCCTGGGTAGAGTTTGATGTGTGAGTTTGCAGGATTTGCCTTGTATTTTCCTTTCTTATGCAGAGATTTCCAGACTTTCTAGCATGGCCTCATTGGTCATGATAAAAGTAGTTTAAATTGCAATTTGACCTTTTAACATAGAATAAAGTTAAGTTGTCCTCACAAAATGGAAGGCCTGTGCTGAAAGAAATTCTAGCCTAGGAAAAGCACTAGAGATTATTATCTAGAAGACATTATTTTTCAATATTGTTATTGCTAAAGGACTGTCTCTTAATAATAGGATATATCAGGATAGATCTTTTAATAACTGAGTGCTTTACTGTTGGTTTTATATTGTTACAAGTAATATATTCCATAGTAATTAGAATTTAATTGGAAATTGTTGATGTGATTATGTAAATGTCTCTTGTCTCTTTTTCTTTCAAATATACTGATTTGGTGAATTGATGAAACCAATATCCAAATTACCACAGGTTCAGTATGTTGATGATACAGCCCAGGATGCTGAAAACTTTTAAATCAGTTTCTGGAAAACATGGCGCAACAACCTGTACTCCAGTCTCTGAGGAACCTGAGTTGGTTTAATTTGTTTCCCCTTTTCTCCTTATTTCTGGAAATTTCTTTCCAAATATGAAAAAAGGCATTATAGGCAAAGCCTGTTGGCAAATTCATCTTCTTTTAGAGGGTAACCCAAACCCAATAAACATGCAACTGTAGATTCTCCAAAGATAAAAACAGCAGTCATTGGAAGCTATAATAGTGTCTTGCATTTAGTGTTTTCATTGTTCCCTGTGTGTTCATATCTCATTTGAACCACTAACTTGGTGAGGAAGTCAAGATGTGCATCAGCATCTTCATTTGACAGATTTTTTTTAGTCACTGGTCATGTGACTGGCTGTGTTAGAGACAGAACTCCACTGTATGTTTTGATTTTTCAGTTGGACTTTTTAGATGTTGACCCAGAATCAAATAGAGGAGAGGGTGGGGAGCTGGAGTGTTTCCTTCCTCCTCTGCATCCTTCCTGGCTAGGTGAATTCCTCCTTCTTAGAGCTGGGCTCTGAGGTTTCTCCTATGATTATGCTTGGAGCGGCTTCAGAGCTCCTTCCCCTGTGTCTTCATCTTGGGTCCCTAAAATCCCTGGGTTAAGCATGTAACTAATTGATTGGAATTGTTTTCTTTCCACTGTTCCTTAAGCCTTTACACCAGTCAACTCTTCCAAGTGTTTTCTTCTTCACACGTCTCCTTTGCTGTGAAGGTCTGGCTGTGTGCTTGTCTTTCTGTTTTTATTTTTGTGTCCTGACCTGTCCATCTCATGATCTGCCTGCCTGCTCAGACCTTGAACGGACTGATTCAGTGATATGTAGTCTGTTGGCCTCTTCTCTATTCATCTAACTGTACTCATGCTCATTTTGACTATGCTTGCGTTCAGCACAAGCTCCACAGGGACTAATCACCATCACTGACCCTCAGGCACTTCTGAATCCTGACTGCTCTGTGCCCATCCAGCTCTTGATTGCACTTTTCTCCATCTGTTCACACATGCCTGGCTGCCCATTTCCTGTTGTCCAGAACCATCCCACCTCTTGTAAGGACATAGCACCGCACATCAGTGGAAGCTCAAGGTTACAGGCTTTCTGTTGTTCTAACAGAATGTCCCTAAGACTCTTCCTTGCAGATGGAGGAGGAAACATGTTGGGGCACCAGTCTGCAAGTCTTGAGTACTTGCCTCACCACATCTTGCCCACACCATGTACCTTAGAACACAGTTCCCCTCCCAGAGAAGGGTTGACAGTCAACAACTTAGGAAAACCCCTTATTATATTTTGCCTTCTGGAAATTTATAATGTACATTAGCATACCAAAGACTGTGAGAATAGCTATTCTACATGTTTCAGACCAGTGAAGTTTAGTGTTTCCCATTCTATCTCACCATGGAATCTTGTCATCACTGTCATCATCTTCATCATCAGTGACACTTGTTAGCATCTTAGGAGACCTGTGGGGAAATTGCTGAGGTCACAGTAAAAACAAAGCACTCTCCTCTCCTTTCTCTTCTTTCTCTCCCAACCTCTCCCAGTCTAGGTCCTTTATTTTAAAAATGCTGCTCAAAAGATACAAAACTGCAGTTAGGAGGAATACATCTTGAGATCTAATTAAACAGGGTAATAAGAATCTATAACAATGTGTTATATGTTTCGAGCTAAGAAACTTCAAGGTCTTGTTACAGAAAAAGATAAGCAAGGTGATGGAGATGCTAACTAGCTTGATTTAATCATCTCACATTGTATGCATATATGAAATCACATTTTCCTATAAATATGCACAACTAGGATTTGTCAATTAAAAGCAATGTTAATAAAAATAAATTTGTATTTTATTTTCCCTGACCATTTGTCTCTTTGGCTTTCCAACCATAGGGCTGCTCCTGCTTTGTGCTGTCATTGTACTCTGCGTATCTGTTACTGGAACTCCCTTCAGATATGCCTGTTGTTTGCATCTGTGTCTAGATAGCCCCTGCTGTACTTGGCATAAGGCCTGACGTAGAGTGGAAAGCTCAATAAATATTTATTGGGCAAATGAATAAATGCATCTGTCTTCAGATACTTGAGAGGTGACTCTGCAGAGTTGTAGTGACACATGTTTTTGATTCACATAAATACTTTATAAGGTTATTCTGTCACTCAATTTTGTGATTAATAGTAGTAGTTTTCACTTTATTTTAAAATAAATTGTATTTATTGACTATTGCCATCGTTTTAGGAGATGAGGATACAGTGGTAATAACCCTTTACACTTAGTAGATCAACTGTGGATAAGATTATCAAACAGAAGGCAGCCCCTTTTTCACTGGTAGAAGCCAATGTTCAAGGGTTAGGTGGCATGTCTTAGAGCGCCTAGGAATTATCTGAGGAGTTTCACTTCAAAATAGTTATTGTAAGTTCTGTTCTATGTTATAAATATCTAGTGATCAGTATGCAATGTTTCTATGAAATAATGTGATTTTCACTTGATTGCTGATGCTTTGGTAAAAGCATTGTTTAATTATATTGAAAAATGTTGTCCTCCTTGACTGTCCACAGGCAGACAGGCAAGAAATCACGTTGGATGTATCTTCAAAATATACCCAGAATTCTTGCTGTTCTTTTTCTGCCCTGGCCCTGGGCACATTCATGTTTGTTTGGATTATTGCAAGGTCCTCTAACTACTGTCTCCCCTTCTGTCCTTGCCTCTCTATGGTCTTTTGTTGACAACCAGTATGTGGTGACAAGTTCGGGCACATCATTCTGCTCAAAGCCCTTTATTAGCTTCCTATCTCTGAATAAAAACCAGTCATTCAGAGGCCTTCGAAGCCAAACACAGTCTGGTCACTGTCATCCCTCTGTCCTTATGTGGATTGGTTGTATACTTAAGGTCTCTTTCGATGTCACAGTTTCAACAGAATCTTCCAATACCTCCCCATATTAATTGGCAATCATCGCTCCCTTCAGCATCTCTGGAATATCTATTTTCATTTTACTCTTCACTCTTCTACTGTTTCTAGCTTCTGTACTGGTGATATGTAGAAGAAGGATTAGAGAAGAAAATTTTTACTTAGCGGATAGTGTTACAGAAGCCTCTTGGTGGTTAGGCCCCAGTGCTAGCGCTCTTATGGGTTCAATGGTAAGTCTTAGTGATGCCTCCCATGACATAGTTTTCAGACGTTGGAGAAACAGTTAAGATCCCAGGCTTGGTACCCTCCATAGCCTCTCACTACTGGGGTGCTGTGGCCATTGGGCCACACTCTTAGGTGAGGTACTGTCAAGATGACTCAATCTACTGTCTTCCACAGAATCCACTTAGCACAAGTGTGTCCTTGCTCTCCCAGCCAGTGAGTTGCCTCACTATCACCAGTTTTCTATGCCATCTCTGCCTCTAGTTCCATTTTCCCTTGCACGAGCAGGAGAGAAGGAAAGCCAGTCTCTTATCCCTGCATGAGCAGGGATGAGAGGCTGGCATCTCCTTCTTGTAGGTATCTCCTTCTTGTGCATGAATCTCCAAGAAATTCCTTGCTTGGTTTTTGGTGTAGTAGAAGTGGGAGCCCTCCTCTTCTGAGAAGTTGTAGCATGCTTTTTCCAGGCTAGCAACTTAAAGTGCCAAGGATTCTCCCCCAGAGAAAGCAAAGATTAAAATCTTTGCTCATGCTGGTCATAGTGGGGTGATAGAATCAGGGAAACCCAGCTGGTTCTGCTGCCTTTCGCAAACTGTGTTGTGTCCAGCAGTTTGCAGTTCTCTTTAGAAGTTTTCAGCTCTTAGAATTTAGCTGCAGTCCTGAGCTGCATAAATTAATAAATAATCCCATTCAGAATCCTGGTATACATATTATTTGTACTTTAAGGACAGTTCATTGTGGAATATTAAATTCAGTGTATTGACTCTCTTGATTTTTTCTGTTGCTTTAATACACTGATATGTTAGAAACTCACTAATTTTAGTATATAAGATTTGGCCATAAAAACATTGTGCTAAATATGAACCACTTTTTTACTGTGACTTTTGTGACAAATATTTGTGTTTTCAGATATCCAGGTGAAACATACTAGAGTGCCAGGATTCTGATTTTACTTAAGAGCTCTTGGCTCTCTAAAGAAAATGTAGTCTTAAATTACCTTGTTTGGCAAGAGCATGAGAGAGAGAAATTGTGGTCCACCTGATAGTGACTTGTCCAAGAACTACATAGGTCCTTAATTTACAGTCTGAGAGTATGATACGGATTCATAGATCTTACATATAAAAATCATTTTCATTTCACAGTATGGGTTATTCAAGTACTCTTATCCTGTGCTAATAGAGTTAATTTCTTTCATGTTTGAACATACTTTTTAGAATCTGGTTTGATGAAAAGCCATGAACATTTGATGGGTACTTATATGCAGAGAGTTCTGAGCTATCGTATTCATGAAGCTAAATCAAGTGTATTTAATTTCCAGGGTGAAAAGGAACAACCTGTGTTTGCAATGACTGGCCTGCGATGGGGATCCTTCAGAGATGCTGGCGTCAAAGTTAGCAAGTAAAGGATTGTTATATTGATGTGTGGTGGCTTTGGTGGTTTTTAAAACGTAGTGTGTCTGTGCCTTTGAGGTTTTAATATACAGTGATCTGGGAATCAATCAGGTGGGCCTGGAGGTTGAACTGGGTTTGTTTAATGAAATAGGAACACCCGGGCAGAGGCTTGCTTCCTGCTTCCTCAGTAGTACCTTGTTGGAAGGTAAAGAGCACAATGATTCATCTCTAATTATACTTTTGGAGTGTAGTTTAGGCTCCAGCCAGAATGACAGGAAGGCTGATTGCCTGCCATCCAGTAGCATGTTCAGCTGGGGACAAGCAGAAGGCTCTGCCTGGCCTTAGCTTAATGGAGCTTTTACAATCCTGCTTGGGCCACCTTTCCTGAGAAGTGGTTTTTTTTTTTTTTTTTTTTTGCAGCCCTCACAGAATGACCACTGGCTGCCTCTCTTGAATAAGGAAGAAAGGCAGACGGACACCTGGCTGTGTTGTGACATGGGAGAATGGACTATAGAGTTGCTGATTAGAGAGCTGTTGCTGGCTTTCATTAGTATAGACTTATATTTGGAGAATACAGCATGAAATGGAACTCTTCCCTTGGGAAGAGGGTATGTCGTGTTCCATTCCATGAGGCAAGGTTATGGAGACCAGGGTTTCCAGGGCAGGGCTGAGGGAGATGCCATGTGAAGTGCACTTCATACCTGGAAGGGGTGTTTTTGTCTTTACTTTTCTTAAAGCTCAGAGCTTCCTGTTTCAGTGTGGTTTAGCTGAACTGTGATTGATCTCACACACAGGTCTCACATCAAGAAACCCTTCTTTGGAGGGGAGAGGGGGGAGAATAGGGAGGGATCTACTGCGTAATTCTGGTTTAAGTATATATGCATATCATAATTGTTACTTTATTTATTTTTTTAAAGAGAGAGGGACAGTGAAAGAGACAGAGAGAGAAACAACTTTATTTAGTTTTTCACATGGACTTAGTTGCTCCAACACTTAGTTGTGTACATGGTGCTGGGGTTTGAACCCGGGTCCTCATGCTTGCCAGGCAAGCGCTGAAACCGCTGAGCCACCGCTCCAGCCCCCATAATTGTTACTTTAAATGCATTTCTGATTGTACAATAACTCAATTCCTTAATAAAATATATTTTTTGAAAAAGAGAAACACTTCTTGTACTTGACAGGCCAGCCTACCACACTTTACAGAAATTTCTCTTACTTGTTTCATTTTATTATTTCTGCTAATGAAATTCCCAACTGTAGAATATCAAAAGAGATATTACTGCTATATTACACACAATAGATGTAAATATTTCACATCTTCTTATTTGCAAGTATGCCGTGAGGATGTTGATGCCACAGATGACTTTGTGTTTGATCTGCAGTCTCGTATGCCCACAGCTCACCAACAGGAATAGCTTAACTTTCCCTGAAATGGACTGGGGAGAGCAAATTGATTTCCAAATTGTGTTGATCAACAATGAGGTGCAAGCACAGGTCAGGCCTCTTAGGAATTTCTCACATACTTGTCCCGTATTTTGATTGGTTTCCACACAGTGAATTTTAAAAGTTGGTGGTTGTTATGTAATACTATGGCTAGGACTGGCCACTGAGTTGCTTTTTGTGTTAAAGGAAAAACAGATGGGATATGAGAAATCATTCCCTAGCTGGCCATAGGAAGACTACAAGCCTGATATTAAAACTTGCTATTGGTAGAGGTGAGGGAAATGCTGACAATTCAGAAATAAACTGCTTGAGTCGGGATGTTTTCTACTTGGCTAACTGGGAAAAGAAGCCAACTATAAAGTAAGCTGAGAAGAAGGAAAAAAAATGACAAATACCTTTGTTAGTAGCAGCACAATATTAACCTAAATAGTAATTTAAATTGGCTCCACATTGCCCTTTGGAGTCAGTCTGTACTTCTTATTGTGCCATTCCATTGCCCGCTGTTATGAGCTTGTAGCTTTTTTTCTAGTACTTCAGATTGAACCCAGGGGCGCTTTACCACTGAGCCACATCCCCAAATCTTTTTTATTTTATTTCGAGACAGGGTCTCGCTAAGTTGCTTAGGGCTTCGCTGAGGTGCTGAGGCTGGGTTTCTACTTGTGATCCTCCTGCCTCAGCTGCTGGGATTACAGGTGTCTGCCCCTGTGCCTGGCATATATCTATATTTTTAAGCTTGCTTTCTTTCTCTGGCATTCTGTTTTCCATGTCTTTGCTCCTTCTCTTATGTGGAGTGATTTCCTTCCCTCTTTCATGTATCTAGAGCCAACCCCAGCCTAGCTACCTTCTAAGTTCCATACCCTTACTTTTTTCTTGTGCCATTCATTTTACAAGCATGGCTGCTTCAGTGATTTAGACCTTTAATGATTTTTTTTGTCCTTTCTTGACTCCCTTTGCCAATAATAAATGGTGAACAGTTTGTAAACTCTGTGTGTGTGTGTGTGTGTGTGTGTGTGTGTGTGTATGTATTCATGTATTTTATATTTTGGTGGTCTTATTTTCTCTGATCATAAGCTACCAAAGGTGGGAATTTTCTATTCTGTGTTTTGTCCTCCACATACATATTAGGAGCTAAATGAATGCATATTGATCAGAATCAGTATGAGCAATACAGATAGGGTGGTTGATAACAGAGAAAGTTTCAAGAAATGAATCTAGTTTATTTCCCACATTTTTCATTGGTGCTTTATTGTAGTACATAATGGTGGATTTTTTTTATTATATATTTGTACATGCACATGATGACACATAATGTAATTTGACCAGCATTTCCCAACTCTTTGCAATCTCTTATTCCTTTCCTCTTTACTGATCTCTCTTTGATTTTCATTAGAGGACTCCCACTATCACCTTTCTGTTCCTTTTTCCTTAGCTTCCACATGTGAGCAAATACATAGACCTTTGACCATCTAAGTTTAGCTTATTTCATTTAACATAGATTCTCTTGACAGTTGTGAAAGGTGTCAGATTCAAAATGGAGTCATTATGTTAAACCCTAAAAAATAAGAGACCATGGGGGGAGGAGTCCTCACATGTTTGCCTGTGCTGAGCTTTGGATATGGTTTGTCTATGAAGTGTTCTTACTTTCATAAGGAGACAATTCACAAGAGTGCAGACTTTGATTTATGGTTACAATTTTGCCATATAAGAATATAATGAGTTAAGCGTGCATTCCCTTTGTGATTTCTTCTGTTGCTTTTATGTTTAGGTAATCCTTCGCTGTCCCGATAAAATATAAAACCCTTTAATATTTTCTTTAAATACCCATAATGTTCTCAAGTTCTATCCATTTTCCCGCAAATGATACAATTTCATTTTTTTATGGCTAAATAAAACTGTGTGTGTGTGTGTACCACATTTTCTTTATCAGTTCATCTATTAATGGACACCTAGGCTGGTTCCATAGTTTGGCTATTATGAATTGTGGTGCTATAAACATGGGTGTGCATGTGTCACTATAGTATGCTGACTTTCATTCTTTAGGATATATACTGAGGAGTGGTATAGCTGGGTCATATGGTGATTCCATGCCTAGTGTTTTGAGAAATCTCCCTACTGATTTCTAGAGTGGTTGTACTAATTTATAGTCCCACAACAGTGTAAATTGTTCCTTTTTCTCTGCATGAGAGGAATCTACTTTCTAATTCTAACTAGGCATCTTCCTTTCTTGATTAACTTTTATGTATCTAGCAGTATTTGGTAGCTCCTCCTTACTTTGGTTTAACATTTGCCATTTTAAACCTGAATAGTGTAACTAACGTGAAAATATACTGGTTTACAAATTTAGTTGTTGGTGCATTTGTGCGCATGAGAGGACACAGGCAACAGGATCTGAGCGTGTGGCTTTGAGACACATCAGATCCTGCAGCATCTACATCATCTCAGTGTGGCTTCATCATCCTGTCCTTGTGACTTCTTTGGGTTCTTAGCTGCTTTCTGTGGTTGATAGTCTGGCTTATAAAGCTACTTGTGAATTTAGGGACTCGAAATTCTGGTTGTAACTCTCATATAAATTGCAAAAATCTTTCTACTGCCCAATTACATACAGTTGGACTCGGCATTGAAATGAAGATCAAAAATGTACTATAATATTTAAGTGACGAATTGCCAAGCTTCTAGAGCAGCAAATCATAATAGAGATTTAATTCTAATGTGTTGTCTATCATGAGTGGTGTATATCACATTGTTCACTCTTTTAATATGCTGATAAGATTGTTATTTTGGTCTTTTTCAGGTACTGGTATCTTGGGCCTCTAAAAATCAAAGCAGCCCATTTTTTCAGCACTCTTCAGGTAAATGTAATTTGTAAGGTAGAACCTGCCCTGTGTTACTTTGTTTCTCTGTGACATGTGTATTTGAGGGGTTTTTTTTATTCCTTGTTAACAAATGCATGTGGCATGCTTCAACACTAAAATAATGCTTGATTATGTACAATCACAGAAAGCATTCTTATTTTAGTAAGAAACCACTGCTCATCTATGTACTGATTTCCTCCATGACCAAAACCATATTTAATTTCTTTTTAATATTTTACTTCCCAATACTATTCACTCACCCTTACCAGACAAAGGTTGAACAGAATGACATGTATCTCAATTGTTTATGTGTGTCTATATTAATGCCTCCCAATAAAATGAAGATTTCTGTTGGAATATATCTAATTTATAGGCTTATGTATAACGTTAGTAGGTTTCAAACTATACTAGCCAAATACAGGTAGTGGTTACTGTATTGGACAGTACAGAAATAGAACATTTCCATCATCAGTGCTTTCCTGGTAGGTATAAAGCCCTAAGTTAGATTTCCAGAAGAGAAAAACACAGAAACAAACTACAGTAAAAATCTCGGCACGGAGAAGAGATCAGCAATTTATTACTGAAAATGCTAATAGAAAAGTAATCCTTAACTGTGGACTAAATATTATGATCAGCTTTTCTGCTAATCAAAGTAGTATAATCAATTTGGCTGGTAATCTGAAAATTGGTAGTAAGAAAATTGGTTCAAATGTTAATATTCAGATTTATCTAGTGTTCTCCTAATTATAAAACTAATATTTTTTTCATTGCAAAACATTTGGAAAACAGATCCCTTAACTTTCTTAAAAAAGTTCCCAGTTGTATTAAAAAAATTAAGTGTAAAAAACGAAGATTGCTAAAGTATTAAATCTATTGATTTTAAAAATTAACTTGGAAAGGCAAGGCCTTTCTAAACCTAAGGCAAACTGGATTAGTAAAATTTGTTATGATCTAAGGGAATAATTTCACTGATGCAACAGTGGGTCCATTTAGGAAGAAACAGTGTGGCTATATGTTGAAATGGTGAAGCAGGCAATTATTAACATAAGCCTGGGATACCGATCCAAATACGACAGGTTTTCTGACCTTAAGAAGGATTTTTGTGCTAGAGAGAAGTATAAGAAAATCAGCAGTTTGGCAAGTTAGAGGGGGTATGAGAAAGGATGAGATGGGAGCAGAGGGGGCAGCTTCCTAAATCTGATTCAGAGTCATAAAGCCTTCCCAGTGAAGGTGCCAATTTGCTAAATTTTGAAAGATATATAGGACTAGAAAGGGGGCAGTTTGGGTGAAGAGACAGGCCTCGTGAAGTCACAGTGATGGACCATGGTCATTAATTACAGTTTATGTGGTAGGATGTCAGTAGAGGAAGCTGGAGGACAGGTGGGGGCAGGGTTTGATGTGCCATCTGACCTTTATCCTTAAGGCACTGGGGAGTTTTTGAGTCTTAAGCAGAGGCACATCATGAACAATCTGCATTTTGGAAAATTGTTTGGCAACAGTGTGGACTAGAGATCAGACATGGGTGACTAAAGGCAAAGACAGCAGATAGAAGATTCTTAAAGAAATTCAATGTCAAGGTATAGACCAAGGCAGTAACCATATGTTGACAGTAGAGGATGGATCAGAGAGCTCTTGAGATTAAAGCCCTCAAAAGTTGTTAAGAGCACTGGACTGACACACTTTTGAGAGACTAGAGTTTAGTAACTTCATTTTCTATTAACTAATGTTCATAAGTAAGATCAAGTTT
This sequence comes from Aplodontia rufa, assembly GCA_004027875.1. NCBI lineage: Eukaryota > Metazoa > Chordata > Mammalia > Rodentia > Aplodontiidae > Aplodontia > Aplodontia rufa. The sequence goes on from PVKS010005921.1 coordinate 12,781, forward strand.
GTGAAAAAGATGAAATTTTCAGTTTGGTATGTGGTGAGTTTAACAGATGAGTGGAAATATAATTGTGATTTAGGTATGGAATTCAGAGAGGTCTGGTCTGAAGAAATCTATTTAGATGTTATATGCACATGAGTGGAGTTGAAAGTTTGTTGGTGAAGTCACCACTGAAGGATGGTCAGGAATAGCTGTGACCATTTAGAAAGCTAGAAAAAATGACTAGGAACTTCCAAGAAGAAATCCAGGAGACAGTTCTGACATAGAAGCCCGCAGAAGAAGATTTTCAAGAAAAAAGTGTGACTTGCAAGAAGCAACAGCAAAGAGCCTAGGTAAAGACAGGAAAGAGCCTTCAGAATTAGGCAGCCTTGGTGACTTCCACAGTGGGGGGTCAGGGTGACATTGAAAGTTAAGGAATAAAAGGGAGGTAAGGAAGTGGAGGCATCAAGGGTAGTCTACTCTTTCAAGAAATTTGACTTTGAAGAGGAGTTCAAAATGCAAAAGTTGGAGAGAAATAGTCTATCAATGGAATGTTTTTTTTTTTTTAATCATAAGGAGAAATATTCACGTCTTTATTCCCTGAAGCAAAAGGAAAGAATAGGAAGAGATAAAGAGAAAGGAGACAAGGAAACTTGAGCGAATTGACAGCAGCAGGTAGAAGAGTATGGGATTCAAAGTACTGCATTACCCTGGGGCGGAGAAGCGATGCCGTTTTTACTGATGGGAGTGAAGTAAAGGATGGGTCCAGATGAAATCAAGAGTACAGGTAGTTAAGGACATTCTCACTGATATTGTCATTGAAGTGAGTGATCTGCCAAAAATGAGGTGGGTGGCGGTGGTGGCACAGAAGATTTTGAAGATGGCGGTAAAGAAGTTTAGGATTATGAAGAAGCATTGAGAGCCTGAGACGAAGAATTTGTAATGGCACTAATATGCTCCTTGGGGAGTGTGTTTTTCTATCAGCACTCAGCAGGCATATGCTTTTTCCTTTTAATATGCTGAACCCTGATGTTGGAATACAGAAACCTAGTGACAAGATTGATCCAGAATTGGGGCTCTCTAGGGTACATGTTATCAAGAACAAAGACACTAATGGGGCAAAAAGTGATGGAGGAAAAAGTGATTTAAAGTAATAGACTATTAACTTGACACTGAGAAAACATGGAGTGATCAGGGACAGGATCTGTCAATGTGATTGAAAACTGGATGTCCAAGATCTCAAGGAGCAAATAGAACACCCCTCTTTTTCTTTCTGAATATGAACCAAGTTATGAAAACATACAGAAGCAGGCAGATGGAGATGAAAACATCAGAAGAGTGAAAGGTGCAGAGAACAGGGAGGTGGTTCCAAAGAATCAACCAGAAAACTCTTGGTTGTGTTTACAGAGTAGGACATCAGGGTTTTAGATGTCCAAGATGGAATAGTTCTGAGTGTCAGGGCTGGGATGAACTATCGAAATGGTAACTGTTATGTATCAGAGGCCTGAGAAGCTAATGTGTGTTTTTCATTATTCCTGTGGGCTCTGATGCAATCCCGGATGACACAGGATATGAGATGCCAGAAAGCAGGTATCGAAACATCTAGGAGAGTATAAAAGGCTTTGAAGCAGAAGTGAAAGGCTTTGGGTGGGGTATGGATTATGAGGCTGGGCTAACCCATTCTGGCCTTTGTGAAACATGATTCCATATGTGAAGTAGGTTTTTGATGCCACTGGATTTTATCAGTCTCATTTTGTGTCACCATTTGTAAACCAAAGATCAGTTTATTATGAGATGACTCCATGCTCACTCATACTGATTTTGATAGGGGGAAGGGGTGATTTGGACAATCGTAAAATGGGATTATCGGTCCATTTTAGTCTCCTCTCTGCTGTATGTTAGGGAGAGCAGTGGAGGCAGCAGTCACTGAGTTCATAGTTCTCCAGAGAGAGCTTCAACTGGAAAGGTACACTTGACGATTCCACACTCCAAGTTAATGAGAACTCCATCCATGAGAGATCATTAGTGTTCTAGCAGGAACAGGTAGAATTCTAACCTTTGCAGAAACTCCCAGAAATAAAAATGGTGTGTTCATGACCAAAGATTTTTTTTCTCTCCACATTAACAAACAGGAATGGCCTCAGACTCATCAAGCCTCCATCTCCTACATGGGACCTACAGAGAGACCTCCCAGTGAGCCAGAAGAGACTCCTCCCCGGCCTTCTCTGTACAGGAGGATATTACGCAGACTCGCCTCCTACTGGGCACAACCACAGGATGGTGAGCATCCTGGTGCTGCAGAGGGAAAGCCCTGCTTAGCTTCAGAGTGTCCCTAAGCCATCCCCCACAACCAGTTTCAGAGACAACTAGGCCAGCAGAAGCCTCTGTAGGATGACGGAACTCATAGTCCTGAGTGCCACCAGAGCAGGACCCAAATGATGGCCTGTGAACGGGCACAGTGGTCTCTGCACCCTCTGTCATGGACATTTACGGTATTGTGGCTGCCCATTCGTGTATGAAGGGTGGAATGAATAAGGTTAAAGTGGGAGTGCTGGCAGAAGGGCTTGGGAAGCCAGGCGGAGCCATGGTACCTAGTCAGTGGTGGGGAGTGAGATTTCAGTGAAAGAAGCTGAACCGTGTCTGGATTCCCACAGCCTTCTCCCAGGAGGTGAGCCCAGAGGTCTGGAAAGATGTACAGCTGTCCACCATTGAGCTGTCCATCACGACCCGGAATGGCCAGCTTGACCTGACGGTAAGTGTGCTTGTTTATTAGAAAAACATTTGGTGACTGGGAAAAGTGACAAAGGTACATACTTTTCTTGCACTAATTCAGTCTTTTTATTTTTACTCTGTGGATATAGAGAAGAAAGGATCAGGAAAAAGAAGATGGGATGTGTTTTTAAGGAAGAATAGCGATGAGAAGCTGCAGCTGAGTACATTTGTAGCATAGAAACTTAAGGGCCTATGAGCACGTAGTCTAGCCATTGCTTAGCCTTCAGAGGACTTAGGACAAAAGGCCTTTACAAATAAAAAGCCAAAAAGCTAGCTATTCTCATTTGCCACTGGAACAAAAATAATTGTGGAACTTGAGTAAATATCCGTTATTTTTGTAACTGTATTAAGTACATAATAGGTTCAGATTCTCAGGGGAAACCCCCCCCCACACCTGTATCTATGACTTTGAGTCCAATCTAGAAATATACACTGTTCAATGTAGTAGCCATTAGCTTCATGTGACTATTTAATTAGAATTAAACTTAGTTCCTCAGTCACACTATGTGTACATTTCAAGTGCTCAAAAGCAAAGAAATATATTAAAATAAAACAGGGTATGGCAAACTGGTCAAATAGCCTATAAGCAAAGAATTGATTGGCTAGTGTGGTGAAAAGAAAGTGTTTTATAAATAAATGTGTGCGCGTGTATATACGTATATGTATATATAGTGACATATGAAAAGTATTTGAAATCCACATTTCGGTGTCCATGCTTAAACTGTGATTGGAACACAGCCATATTCATTCATATACACATTATCTATGGTTACCCTCAGGAGGCAGTGGTGGCAGGGGCTGTACTCAGTTATAATAGACTATGTGGTCCTAAAGCCTAAACCATTTACAGTCTAGGCATTTTTAGAACAAGTTTATTGGCCCTGGCATGGAAAAAAAAATCTTAGTAATTTATGTCAGAATGACAATAGAAAAGTCATTCTTTTTTTTTTTTTTAAAGAAAGAGGGAACAGAGAGAGAAAGAGAGAAGCAATTTTTATTTAGTTTCTCATGTGACCTTCATTCCTCAGAAACTTCATTGTGTACGTGGTGCTGGGGTTCGAACTCATGTACTCATGCATGCCAGGCAAGCACCGTAAGCACCAAACCATCGCTCCAGCCCAAGGAAAGTCATTCTTAACTGTGGATCAATTACTACATCCAGCTTTAATGTAAATCAAAGTAGCCTGTTCTTTGTTGTCCTGGCCAATTGGAAAATTGGCACATGGAGTTGGACGGTAGTGGGAAGTTTGATTCCAATATTAATATGCAGAGTACTGAGTTCTTTGATTTTTTAAAGAGAGAAGGACAGAGAGAGAGAGAGAGACAAACAAAGAGAATCAATTTTTGTTGTTTTTCACATGGCTTTCATTGCTCTGACATTTACTTGTGTACGTGAGTGCTGGGGTTTGAACCCATGTACTTGAGTAAGCCAGGCAAGCAAGCGCTGTAACCAACAAGTCACTGCTCCAGTCCCTGATACATGATCATTGCAAAATGTTTGGCAAAGGACTAGAGTGGTGGCTCAGCGGTTGGACTGCTTGCCTGGCATGCACAAGGACCAGGGTGCAAACCCCAATACCACATACACAACTAAGTGCTGGAGAAACAAAAACCAGACGAATAAATTGATTCTCTCTTTCTCTCAAAAACAAAGTTTGATAAACATAGCCCCCTTCACCTAAAAATCATTCTAGTTGAATTAAAAAACTAAATTTAAAATAATATAATGAATTAAGTATTAGAATATAATCTTAAGTGATTATCAATATAAATTTTGGTATAACAAGGTCTTTAAGCACAACACCTAAGGCAAAGCTCATAGTCACACATTTGCCTACTTATTATAAAAAATACTAAAAACAAAATTTTAGTGACAAATTTGGAAAAATATCAGGATATGATAGACCATGGATTAGTAGCTTCCTTTATCACAGACTCCTAGAATAAGTCAATAAGAAATGAACAAAGGACTAATCTTAAATAATAGAAGGTAAAAATGGAAAATTCACAAAATATACATTTGGAAAAATAGCTTCTATTTGCTATTCATTTGCTACATGCTAGGCCAGCCTCAGAATTGTACATGTATTATTTTATGTGGTCCTTATAACTACACTATCAAAATTTTTGTCTACATTTTATAGATAATGAGACAGAAAAAAGTGCTCAGTGTCAAAGAAATGCAAATTAAAATAGTAATTATTGAATTGCCATAGATTAAAAAGCATGATTGTGCTTAGAGTTGGTGTGGGTGGGGAAATGAAAAGTCTAATGTACTCCTCATGGGAATATCAATTGTGCCACCTTTTCTCATTGCAGCTTGGAAGTCTATACAAAGTGTTCCAAATATATGCAAACCCTTGACCCTTTTAAGTGTAGAAACTTACAGAAATGATCAGATAAATATATGATTTAGGCAGTCCTTGCTTTCTTCCATAATGGAACTCTGAACACATTAGTGAAAGTGAGCAAATGAAGGTTTAAAAAAAATAAGTCTATTCTAAATGAATTTTACAAAGATAAAATTTCTGCTACACATTTGTCTTTGGCCATATGTATTTCTAGTATTTTATTCTCGTTCTTTTACACTGTTCTTTTCTCTCATGATTGAATACCAATGAATGGGTGCAGTGAGCGTGTGATTGCAGTGCAAGATTAGCCACATTCAGAATGCTGAGTGCTATTTATCTTTGTGCCAGTTATACAAATATATGATACTGTGATTCTTATCACTAGTAGCAGCACATTTTCTTCTTCTTTCTACACCTCTGTAAAAAATAAAAGCAGATGAAATAAAATGTTCAAAGACAATGTAACTGCTACGTAATAGCTCAAAATATTTACTTATATAAATTCAGAATATGAAAGAAGCTTTAGTAGTGTGGAATATGTGAAAGTTAGAATCTTTTGTACAAATGTCTATTATATTTATAACACCAAAATATATGAAACAAACTAATCAGACTGATTAAATAAATTTTGCTATTTACTTAAAATTATATATACATTTTTACATATAATCCTTTATCCATATGGTAAGGTGCAATCATGCTTTTTAATCTATGGCAATTCAGTAGTTACTATTTTAATTTGTATTTCTTTGACACTTTTTTTTGTTCCATTACCTACAAAATGTAGACAAAAATTTTGATAATGTAGTTATGAGAATCACACAAGATAATACACGTACAGTTCTTAGGATGTCGAAATGAAGAGCAAATAGAAGCTATTTTTCCAAATGACTTTTGTGAGTTTTTCATTTTTACCTTCTATTTTTTAAAATTAATCTTTTGTTCATTTCTTATGAACTTTGTATTGACTTCCAATGACAATAAATCAAGTGGTTCCATTTTTGTTGAAAAAGGATATACTCCCACCCATAATAGAGTTCTGTGAATGATGATGGTAAGGTTCCAATTTTATGTTCTTCTAAATAGTTGTCCAAGCATCATTTGTTGAAATGTCCATTTTCCCTCCATTGATCTTATTAACTACTCCACTGCCATACATTAAGGATCTCTGTGCATGTAAATGTTTCTAGTCCCATGTCTTTTCCTCTAATTTTCTATACTTGTACTCCGCCTTCTCTTGATTATTATAGTTTTATAATGAGCTCCTCTGTTTTGCTTCCTCTTATAGAGTCTCTTGGCTATTCTTGGCTCTTTTGACTTCTATAAATATTTTAGAATGTTTATTAAATGTTACATAAAATTTTTATAATATTAGTCTGAGTTACATTGTACCTATAGATCAGTTGGAGGAGAAATGACATTTCCACAGTATTAACTCTTCCACCATCTGAACGTGGTGCATCTCTTCATTTATTTAGGTCTTCAATATCTCTCAATGAAGTTTTATGGTTTTCTCTATAGCATCCTGTCTTTTGCTAGATCTATCTCTAGTTATCTTGATTTTTGATGCTGTTATAAATTGCATCTCAGAATTCCATTTTCCGACTTAATAGATGAACACCATTGATTTTTTTGTGTTGATGCTGAATCAGTAGCCTAATTAAATTCTTGATACTTATTTGCCTATGAATTCTTTTGGCTATCCTACAGATTCTGTATAACTGCAAATAATGTAAATTTTATTTTTTTCTTTCAAATACTTATCCTTACAATCTTGTCTTACCTCACCATACTGGCTATGACTTCAGTAGTGTTGAACAGAAGTAGTGATAATAGAATCACTGACTTATTCCTGATTTAGAAGAAGACTTCATTGCTTTTTTTAAGAGACCCTTTATCAGATTTAAGGATGTTTTCTTCTAATACCAGTTTGCTAAGAGTTTTGATTTTTTTTTTTTAATAGAGGGACAGTGAGAGAGAAAGAGAATCAGTTTTATTTAGTTTTTCATGTGTCCTTTGTTGCTCTAACACTTCATTGCGTATATGGTCCTGGGATTCAAACCTGGTCCTTGCTCATGCCAGGGAAGCACATAATTATTGAGCTAATGTTCTAGCCTCGAGTTTTGATTTTTTTAATCTTAAATGTCTTACTTAATTTTACCATGTACCTTTTCAGCATCTGTTGAGATAAGTTTTTCTCATTTTTTTGTCAATATAATAAATTGACTTCTGAATGTCTCTGACACTTTCTATCGAGATAGGACAACAAACTGCTCTTCTGCACTTTAAACACTGGGCAAGATCTAGGAAACAACTATTGACAAACACTGGTATGAAATAAGCAGCTTGAGATAGCCGTCTCAGAAGGGAATCAAACAAAGTGAGCCCTAGGCTTGCCTGGGTCTCCTGCTGGAGAGAGGCCACAGCATGGGGACAGGGACCCAAGAGGGGCTGCTGCGTGGTCACCTCATTGATGGGATTGGTGAGAATTAAGAGATCAGGGCAGCTAAAATTACAGGTCAGAGTACAAGAAAGCTGCACCATAAAGTGAGCAGAGATGTGTGAATTTCCTCTGGAGTCCCCAGCTGTGTGCTTAGCTTAGCAGTGTGCATATGTGAAGCCACCTGTGGGGGAGCAGGAAATACCAACAAGCAACAGGCTCAACCATGGGAGATTCAGTCACATCTCAGGGCCTGAATAGTTTGTGCTTTCACCAGCCAGAACTGAAAGTCAGTTGACAGACCTGGGGTGTTGAGTACCATCATCAGAAGGTATTGCCTCCACAGTAGGACAGAATGAGCCCTTGACCTCTAAAGAGTCAGTTTCCAAGTAGTGTATCTGCCTCCAAAAGAAAGTTAAAGGACAGCAGTCCCAACTGTCCTGCTACTTGTCTGTACAACCTTCAAGCTAAGAATGTTTTTTACATTTTCTAATAGTTGAAAAAAATCAAGAGTTTTTAGTTACATGTGAAAATTACATAACATTCAAATTTCAGTGTCTCTAAACTTTTATTGGAACACAGGCACGCCCGCCGAGGCATTCAAATGTTGTCTGGCTGCTTTCATGCCACCATAGCAGAGTTGGGTCACTGTCATAAAGACCTCATGGTCTGCAATCCTAAACTGATTATTCTCTGGCCTTTTAACAAAAAAACATTTGCTGGCCTCTGTTCTAACCGGAACAGGACTCTGCTTTCCCCAGAACACTTTCAAGTGATGGCTGTTTTCCTTCATTTTCTCCTGTACTTGAGGCCTGGTAATTAGCTAGTTGGCTACCTCCCTCCTCCTTACTGCTCCAAACCACTCTTTCTCCTTTGCTCGGACACCCTCGGCTGTAGTATCCTATTAGACAGTGTTGTTTTCCCCAGCATCTACTGAACCCTGGGCCATTCCCATGTGTTTCCCTCCAATGTAATTTCCTGGCTGTCTGCTTCTGCCAACATGATCCCAATCTTAATTCCAACACAGCCGGTGGAGTGACCCTATTAAAACAAAGCTTTATAGTGGTCTGCCAGGCCTGACTAAGCTGCCTTCTTCCCTCTTCATCTCCTTTTGTCCATGCCCGTCTGCTTGCATGCTGTTTCCTGCACATGTCAGGCATGCTCCCACCTGAAGGCCTCAACCCAGCAGTTCCCTTCCTGTGGATGGCTCATCCTTGGACCAGTGCCTCTTAAAGTGTGGTCCTTGGATCAGCAGCATCTGATCACCTAGAATTTGTTTGATATGAAAACTTTTGTGCTTCACTAGTAGTTTACTGAACCAGAAAACCTAAGGACGGGGCCAGGAGTCTTTTTTCCTCCCTCACATTTTTTTTATTGGTGCATTATAGCTGTACACATTGAAAGGATTGTTACATATTTGTATGAGCACGCACTGTAACAATATAATTTGGCCAGTATCGCTCCCCAGTACCTTTCCACTCCTTCCTGCCTCCTACCCCTTGGTCCCTTTCCTCTACTGATCTCCCTTTGATTCTTTAGGTGATCTGCCCTAACCTTTGTTTTCCTTTTTCCTGTCTATCTTCCTCATGTGAGAGAAATCATTCAACCCTTAACCCCCTGAGTTTGACTTATTTTGCTTGACGTGATGGTCTGTAGTTCCATCCATTTTCCTGAAAATGATGTAATTTCATTTTTCTTTCACCATTGCGTATTTATAGCACATTTTCTTTATCCATTCATGATGGACACCAAGGCTGGTTCCATAGTTTGGCTCTTGTGAATTGTTCTGCTGTAAACATGGGTATGCATGTGTCATTGTAGTAAGATGACTTTAAATCTTTAGGATAAATACTGACAAGTGGTATAGTTGGGTCATTCCATGTCTAGTCTTTTGAGAAGCCTCCATTCTGATTTCCATAGGGATTGTACTAACAGCCCTACCATCAGTGTAAAAGTATTTTTTCTCCACATCCTTGATGGCTGCCACTCTGACTGCTATGAGGTGAAATTTCAGTGTAGTTTTGATTTGCACTTTCCAAATTGCTAATGATGATGAACACTTTTTTCATGTATTGGCCATTTGTATTTTTTTTGTGAAGTGTCTGCTTAGTTCATTTGCCCACTTATTAACTGGGTTGATTTTTTTGGCATAAAGTTTTTTGAACTCTTTATGTATTCTAGATAATCCTGTCAGAATAATAGCTAGCAAAGATTTTCTCTTATTCTGTGAGTTCTCCACATTCCTAATGGTTTCCATTGCTGTGCAGAAGCTTTTTAGTTTGGTTCTTTCCCATTTATTAACTCTTGCCAAGAGTCTTTTTAAAAATTAATTTTAATTGACAAAAACTAGACTCTGCATGTTAATCAGCCCTCCAGGAATACTTGTTGATGTTTGAGAACTGCTGCCCTAGACATCTATGACATCTGCATTGCTACTTCCCTCACCTCCTGCAGGTTCTGCTCAGAGATCACTTTCTCACCTGGATCGCTCTTTGAAATGTAGCCACTGCCTCCAGCACCACCTCATGCCCCTTGCTATTTCTTTGACCTCATTTTCTTATATTCTGATATGCTTCTAGTGTATACTTATGCTCAGTAATTTACTAGTTTATACATTTTCTATCCCCCATCACCCACCTCAGTTGTAAGCGGAAATTCATGTTTGTTTTGTTCATCGATGTAACCAGCCACTGAAGAGTTTATGATACACAGTTGGCACTCAGTAAGCAGTGTGATGAAGGGAAACTGAGCCAGGTCATCACATTTTGTTCTGTCATTCCTAGTTGAGATCCAGGTGTGCTTTGGTGGAACCCTTGAACCTCAGGCAAAGGCTCAGGCCCTCCAAGCCCTGTGTTATCCTGGGCCTATACATTCTGAACCTACCTAAACAGAAGCCAGCACAGAGGTTTTAAGATTGATTGAAGGAAGGATAGGTTATATTGCTTCCTTCTGACTAGCAGCAAATTGTAGGGAGTAGCACAGGAACCAAATCTGTTTTCCTAGCCGCTTCCTTGTAGATCAAATCTTCCAGAGCTTTCTGTGTTGGAAATGAAAGATTTTTTAGACCATTGTCAGAGAATAAATAGATTGCTGTTTTCCAACTCTGGTTGTATACCAAATTTACACTTACAGCATTTTAAAGAATACAGGCACCAAGGTTCTCCACACCAAGTGGCTATATAGTGGTGTGGTAGGATGTTGATGTACAGAGAGGGCTGAGGATCCCTGGCACAGATGGCAGAAAGCCGAGCCTATGGGTAAAGGAAGGGATCCTAGAAATTTTAAAGCCTTTTACTATGAGTGAGTAACACAACTTTGAAAACCTCCCACCCTGCTAATTTAGTAAAAAACAATACAAGCAAACAATGACAATGGAGATGAATTTTACATTAATCATACTGTAACAAAACTCTTAATGAAAAAAGTGACAAAAAATATATTCAGCATTAAATCATTGGAAGTAAAATCTACTATATAATACATAGCTTCAAAATATGAACCTCCAGGGCTACAGCAGTGGCTCGGCAGTTATGGTGCTTGCCTTGCATGCGCAAGTACACGAGTTTGAACCCCAACACCACGTACACAACAACGTGACAGAGGAACGAAAGTCACATGAGAAACTAAATAAAAATTGCTTCTCTCTCTCCCTCTCACTGTCCCCTCTTTCTTTAAAAAAAAAAAAGAAAAGAAAAGAAAGAACCTCCAAGGCTGAGAATGACAACAGGCTGCACTGGTTAAAATTTTAAGGATATAGACATTAGTGTTCTTAACCTTTTAGAGCAAAGAAGACTTCATGAACATCTGCATTGAACCTGACACTGTCACCAAAGGAGACTTCATAAGCATAGGGTAAGTGCACTAGGGTTTGTAGTAGTAGATCTAAGGAAAGCCTGCCTTGCTTGGTAACTTACCATTCTTCCTTCCCTTATAGGGTATGTGTAATGTCTCTGTTTCAGCCCTGTTCATTTTGGAAAGATCAGCCTGGAAGAACAGTTTTTGTCTTTTAATTGAAATTAAAGAATTCAGTGTAGGCTGGCATAGTATCAACAACTCTGGTTTTAATGTCAAAGAACTGAATATAAATCTTGATTCTAGAACTCATTGGCCTTGTGATTAAAGTCATTTAACTTTTCTGAATCCTTTTCCCCACCTAAAAAATGGAGTAATATAACCATCTCTACTGATCTCAGACCATTTTTCAGTCTCAAATGAGAAAGGCCTTTTAATTTGCTCAGTACCTCACAGTACCCCTTATTATTCATGTCAGTTCACCTTGTCTTCCTATTCCCAGGACATAAATGAAAAGGTATTGAGTGCTTTGGACATTTCCCAGGCTTTTCCCAATACAAGATACCCTTCCAAATCCAGCCTGATTTGTTAAGTTCTATCTCTGCCAGGATTTTATTGGCTAAGAATACTATAAACCCTTCAGCAGTCTTCAGAGAATCTGAGGAGCTGGCTTGTTCCCATGCCAACTGGTAATCTGCTGGCTCTGTCCTTCTGTACTTTGTCTCAGCGCTCCCTCTCGTGCCCATGTAGTGATTGGACATTGCTGCTGCAGCGGCTGGGTCTCCATGGCTGCATCATTATCTACGCCAGTATTGACAGCAGAATGGCTTTCATTAGTTTGTGTTGTTCTCGCCTTTGGTACAAATTCTTCACATATTGAATAGCTCCTTCTGCAGCCTTTGATTCACTTGCTGTATCTGGAGTCAAAGAAATAAAGGAAAAGCCTGTCTCTCCTCCTCCCAGTGTCCAGAAACCACACACCATCTTAACTGAGAGTCTGGACGGTGTGACCAGCCACATTCAAATCTCTTTAGTAACACTGACATCCAAAAGCAGGAGGAAAGCCCCTTTACATTGCTTGAGCTAAGTAAAGTCATTATGTTCTGCATTCTTGTCAGCAGCAGTAAGAGTTTCCTTTTGGTCCTTATAGGAAGTGAACTCATATAATGTCTGTGTTCTCTGCATGTCTGGATAGCACATGGTGAAGTTGCTTTCAGAGCTTTCATGAGTTTCTTCGCTAAAAAAAAAAAATACTACTGCCAAGTAATGATTAAAGAAGGGACTAATTTACTTGAGTTAGCTTTTCCTCTTTTTCTTCTTAACCATGACTTGCCATAAAGGGTACACATGTATGAGTTTCAGCATGTGTGTCCTGGGGTAGTTTTACTCCAAGGCCATTTAGTAAGGATACAACACGTTAGGTAAACTGTTAATGAGTATAGGGAATCATCAGAGAATGTCCAAGTCTTATTCATATATATATATATGAATATCTACCTTAAACTAGAATAAAAATATTTTCTCATTTACATACTAAAGAATTACAAGGACCAAAAAGAAGTTTATTCAAAAAATTTAATGCAAATTTCCAAATATGAGGCAGACAGTTGAAGCATTAGATAACATATGGAACTGTTTAAATAAAGAGAAAGACACTCAGTGTAACTTCATGCACAGTTCTCGACAGCAAGTAAGCCTTCTCAAGCTGAGTACAGCTCAGTGCTGGGCAAGAGAAAAGTTATTCACAGAACCTACAACTTCATAGACCCTCTGGCCACTTGTACCATCATAGAAGAGGGAAAGACCTTGCTGTATTTTTGCAGTCTGATGCAGTTGCCATCACGGTTTCCCAAGCTTGCTTTTTCCTGTCCTTACAGAAGTAAAAAGGTGAGAGACCCCAAGCTGAGTGCTGATGGCACCGAGTGTCTCCAAGCCAGCAGGTGCACTCTCCTGCTTCCTGAGGTGAGAAAGGTGGGACTTGGGGATCTGAAGTTCTGTGAGTTTTTTCTGGTCTGTCTTCCTCTGTTTTTCCCTTCTTCCCTATTAACCTTTTGTGCCTACTATGGGCCAAGCACTTTGCCAAGGCCAGGTCATTTTAAGGGAGACCTGAAAAGGAGCCAGAATCCCCTTCTGAGTCAGATTAGAGTTGGCCTCCTGAAGATTCCAATTTTCAAGCCAAGGTTCTTCCACAGAGTGATCTTTAGTTCTCCTGACCATCTATTCTTTCATGTCAATAATGTAGAAGGTTTCTATAATAATTTGTGAAGAATTCTCTAGTAACTGTAAAATAATGGATTTCATTTAAAACATGCTTATATTAAAGATCTGGAAGCAATATTCAGTTCACGGAACTGTTCTGTATTGTAAAATACCATGCTTAGAATAACCTATGTAAGTAACAAGAAAAGTAGAGACATTCTAAATTATAAAGTTATTTAATAAGGGCTACCCTGGGAAAAGGATATTACAGACTGCTTCTGAAAACTGTCTGCATTGCTACCGCATTTAACCAGGAAAGTAGGTAAAGAGCTGTTGTCATGTGACCTGCACCATAGTTTCAACAAAATAGGTTGAATTTAAATACACGAATCATGGAAGGGCCTTAGATACTCTAATGTTGATAAAGCTCAGCAAGTCTTAGAGAAAAATAATGAAAATGATCCAGTGGATATAATGGTTTTTGTAAGAGAATTAGCTTTCTTGGCTTTCATTAGAGAAAGAAGAGTCCTACATATTATATTCATGAATTCCTTAAAGATGTGGCAGGGCTTTTGCCTTTTAATAAATATTTGAAAATTTTAACCTTGTTGTTCAAGTCACAAATACTGTGGGAGGGAAAAGATCAAAGTAAAAACTAAAAAATCCTTTTTCATGGATGGCAGAATTGGGATGTGTTCAGGGTGACAGCGGGCCACTGCTGTGCGTTGAGAGCCAATCTGAATATTGTCCTCTCCACAGGGAACAGGGGGCTCTTTCAGCATTGACAGTGAAGAGTATGAGGCGATGCCTGTGGAGGTGAAACTGCTCCCCAGGAAACTGCAGTTCTTCTGTGATCCCAGGAAGAGAAGACAGATGCTGCAGAGCACAGGCCAGTGAGTGGACAGGAGATGAGGGCCTCTGAGACTGCACTTTAGGCCACTGGTGGGACCAAAAGGGGACAGGTGCCTCAGCTGTCCCCATTGTTGTCAGAGGATCCCCACAGCATTTTCGCACCAAGTACCCGCTGTCCTCCCCAGCAGCGCTTCCCATAGCGCCCTGCCACCCGCTTTGCAGTTGGTGTTCTGTTAGCGCATGCTCTCATCTTGGTGTGACTGTTGGTCCCTAGTGTTCTCCCTCAGGCTGGTTCAAGGATGTTCTCACACTCAATGGAAAAGGGCTGGAATTTTGTTACCTCCCCAAAATGCACCCATGTCTTGAGAGCAGGATCCTTAGACTGTAAATGCCTCCATTCCTGTTGTTCTTTGACTGTCCTAGGAATTCCAGGGGAGGCAGCACCTTCCCCAGGTGCCTTTTCCTGTGTCTGGCTCCACCACGGGTGCTGCTACTTTGTGAGCTCTGGTTCTTATTTAGCTGGTTTTAGTTCTGTCCGCAATCCAAAAGCAAAAGTGAGGTAGTTTCCCTTCTCAGCTAAAATATTGTAAAATGCAATTAAAAAAAAAAAAAAGCTTCTTCAATGTTGGTTTGCATGAGAACCACCTGGGGTGCATGCTGAAAACTGACTTGGGTCCCACCCCAAACCTAACAACTCAACCAGAGGATGGGCCAGGACTCTGCGTTAGAAAGGCTTCCCTCTCTGCTCAATCTGTAAGTTGGTCCTTTAACCTCACTTGAGAAACAGTGTTTTAAAACAGTGGTCTACAAGCTCTTCTGCTCATGCTTTCCCCAAAAGTATTTTAAAAAATCATGTATCCCCTCATACACCTATGTGACATCTAAATTTTTCTTGAGACGTTAAATAGTTGCCAATGTATGTAATTTCATAGTGTCATGTAAGTATTGATGTTTTAAAGTAACTGTTACATCACTGTTTTAAACATATCCAGTGGAATTTAAATACCACAGCAATCTGACACCCCACATTCATTTGTAAAAATAAATGAACTAGTTCTTTAATAGTTGAAAATTTTTAATTATTTTTTCTCTGTAGGTATATTTCCATACCACTTTCAGTAAAAAGTATCTTAATATCTATTTTTATGCTTGACTTTTTTTTTTACCAACTGCTTCTCATCAACAAATATAAATGGAATTTTTAGTTCTTCAGTGTTTAGTATAGAATGTTATATTTGATAATTAAAAATGTTATTAGAATGTTTTTTATCCTAATTAGTTCATTTACTCAATACATAAAGGTATTTCTGAGATGGGTGTGTTTCAATATCAATTATATGCCTTGTTTCATTGTTTACACTTGTGAGCACTTATGTAGATGGGAATAGAATTATGTTATACAGTTCTTTGAATTTCTTTGGAGTTACATGGCAAAATCCACCTGATTTGCCAGGGATGTTACCCAGTGATTAGCATCTTTTTAGTACCACCACTGACATTTTCCTTTGTTCTGTGCCACAAGTTCTTATACTCTAGATAGACTTGCACCATGGTAAGAGTGGGGTGATGCATGCCTTTTTTGTTGCAAAAAATGGGAAACTGGGAAGGGGGAAGTGAGGAAGAGCTGGCAGACCTTACTGCAGGCTCCCTCAGGAAGGTCAAGTGTAAGCACAGTACACACCTCATGCGTGTAGTGCAGGGTTAAGACCCATGCTCTGGGCTACACAGCAGCTAGGAAAAGCCTGTGACTGCAGACTCCATATGAAAGCTTCATTCTTTGGATGTTTCAAGCTGATGTTAATTAGCAAAAAATAACAGGTGGGTCCAAGCATAGGGTTATCCATGAAGGGGAAATGAACACACTGTGATTCTGTACCATTGTCTAGACCAGGGTAGGATCTTGCTTTTTTCTCCTTTGGAGCACTACCCGTGAGTGTGTATCATGGTTGGGGAAGGATATTTAATCCACATTAAGAATTGTACTCACACATAAATATGCCTTGTTTCAAATTGTTTTCTTGACTCACACTGCTTCCTGTGGAGACTTGGTTCACTGTCTGTACCTTTGTTCTTTGCATTGTCCTTCTATAAAAATGCCCATATAAAAAACATTTAACAATGCAGCTCTGCTGGAGCCATGCTTGTCAGCCGAAGTTGGAATGCTGAACTGTGCAAGCAAAGGAGAACCAGGGTCCTGCCATGTTTAGTACACACACCTTAATCTTGCTCAAAAGCTAAGATTATTCCTATTAAAAGCACAGTAGATACTTTCTATAAAACAGCTGAAGCTTTTTCCTTTGTTGACAGTTACTCTAGGAAGCCAGTGCCTCCCATGTGCTGCCCATGTTCTCACAATGGAACGTGGGTCATGGTCGCCTCACCCAGAATGCAGCTGCCTGGCTCTGAACACTAGCTATTTGATTCTGGAGCCAGTGTTCGCAATTTACTCTATACTGGTTTAAAATAAGTAACTCCCTCAAAGGTTGAAAATGGAAGAAAAAGTTTAGAATACATACACATTTACCAATACATGATGTTTTAAACTAAACTTTGATAAGAGGATTTTGTGAAACTAAATCTACTTCTAGAAGTTTTTTCATGTGATTGAAGGTGCACAGCCAGCTTTTGCATTTTTCAATGTCAAATCCCCCCCCCTCGCCCTCCAAAGTCAAGTTTCTTAAAAAAGTAGACTACCCTGCTGTCTCCACTTCCTTACCTCCTCATTCCTTAACTTTCCTCAATATGCCTTTGGTTTGTGTTACCTGATGGAGGGCAGCCAGAGCTCCCCATCTCCTCTGTCGTCACTGTAGGAAGGCAGCATTCAGCCCTGCAGGCTCCACTGGCAGGTTGGGCCATCATTCCTTCCTACCACACAACCCAATCTTGGAGTAGGTGAAGGACTGAAGCACACATGCTCATGTTAAAATGTGAACTTTAATTGTAAAAATCATTTTCTGTAAATATAGTTGTATCAACCTCTCTGCACACAACTTGGTTCAGATACATACAGATATGATATACATAGATGTTATTTGTACCACAGAACAAAATCAAGAAACATTTGCCCTTTGCCTCAGGACTAATCAGCTTTCTTCAGGCCTTTAAATCACCACCACTGAGAACAGAGAGAGGAGGACACACCTGTCTGCAGCAGTCTCCAGGGCAACACCTGGAAACCATCTGATTTCATCACGAGGTAAAACTTGAAACAGACTCCATTTCTTTTATTGCTGTATTAGGCTGTGGTGTTACTCATCACAGGGATTTTACATTTAGGTGAAAGAAAGTGGGGGTAGGCTGATCCCAACTCAGAAAAGAACAGGTTTTTCAAGCTACAACTATTTCTTTTCCAAGAAAGGTTTATATCCCAGATCTATACAGAAATGTAGCCAACAAGCTTCAGGTAAATACAGGAAATTCATTTTGTTTGTTTCTCCCCCAACCCCTAGCCACCCATCCAGACTCTTCAGAAGCAGAGTCCTTATCATCCCTCACTGACGGCTGTTGTGGGTAGGCTTGACCCAAAAAATTTTCCTAATGCTGCCTTGAAATCTTTTATATACTTCAACTTTGCTTAATTTACCTAAAGAAAGGAGTTTTTGCTGTAATGCCAATATATTTGCAACCAGCTAACTCAGTTACCTCTGTGTGAATTTTTCATTTTATGGATCATCACCGGCAAATTTATAATACTTCACCTTACCTTATGCCCTTCAAACATCTTTAAAAACCAAATTCATTAATCTA
This sequence comes from Aplodontia rufa, assembly GCA_004027875.1. NCBI lineage: Eukaryota > Metazoa > Chordata > Mammalia > Rodentia > Aplodontiidae > Aplodontia > Aplodontia rufa. The sequence goes on from PVKS010005921.1 coordinate 30,907, forward strand.
AATAGGCATTCTATAGCAGTTAACACCTGTCTTACTATGGTACTAAAACTCTGAACTTAGGTCATATTAGCTCTAAAAGCCCATGCTACACTGAAGTTCTAGAATAAATTCTAAAAAGATGAAGCAGGGCTTTATTTCTTCATCATTAATTTTATCTCTATATATAGCACTAGAAAATTCCTATTCCCCTTCTAAATTTGCAGTTTCATCCCATCTGCCCCTAAATTTCAACCCCACCCCAAATGAAGTAAAGTGCCAGGTATAAACCCACCTCTCTCGTTGACCGAGCGTCTGATCAGAATGAGCACATTTACCCTCTTCTGTCCTGAGTCTTACTGAAGCATGGCATTTGTGTGTCATCCTTCCTAGGACTGTCAGGTTTATCTCCTGGAGTGCTGTTCAGATCACACAGTACAATGTCCTTATTCACTTTCCCAAACCATTTGCATAAATGCTCTTAAGAGTCTCACCACTACTGAATCACAAACCTGCACATTTTTTCTAGGATGGTACTTTTAAAATTTCCTTCCATTTTAACATCTTCACACTCAGTTCATCAATATAGGAACATCAATATAAAAATAAACTTCCATTTCTTATAAGAAAAACATTAACTTAATTCACAGTTAGCTTTTCCCCACAACATTTAGTGCTCCAATAGCTCCTGGGAACAGAGGTATATTCTTAATAAAAATTGAATATTAAAAACTCCTGACTTGGGAGTAAAAGGAGCCTGTAACTCCTCCCCTCCCCCACCTGAATCAGAAAAGGGTTTTCCTGAAATGAGAAGGGTAGGGGCCTGCTGAGGTAAGCCTGCAGGGCTGCAGGATTCTCGCCACAGGGTACAACTGTGAGGTATTTTGGGGTGGGGAGCAGTGGGAGAGAGTGAACATCCTCAGATTCCAAGCTCATTAGCCTGGAACCTAACCGGGAGATAGAAGCCCACGTAGGGCAGGTTGTTCTGCATATTAATTTTCCTGCAAGTTCACTGTCAAGCTGAGCCTTATGTTACAATTTCATTCATCCACACTCTCCACTCATTACTTTGCCTCTCCAGGAATGGTCTGCACTGGACTTGGAGAAAGCAGTCAGTTCCCTGGGCAATGCATTTTCCAAGGAAAAAAAACAGTCCCTGAGGTCCCTCCCTCTCCTTTAAGGTTGATATTCTGCCACAGAAGGTTAATCCTTTACCGCCTGTTATGAAAGGTTCCCTGAAGGCCTCAGTGGAAGGGTGAATAATTTCACCTTTTTATTGTGTTTGAAGGGCTTTCAGTGTATCAAGACAGCAAGTTCATCCTGCTAGCCACCAGAACGGAAACAGTGACTTTGCTATGATTTACGTTCATGTTCTAGCTAAAACATCACGACACATGGATGTGGCGGTATGTGCACGACACGTGGATGTGGCGGTGTGCGCACGACACGTGGATGTGGCGGTGTGCGCACGACACGTGGATGTGGCGGTGTGCGCACGGCACGTGGATGTGGCGGTGTGTGCACCTGCATGCTGTTGTTGTCTTTCCCATGTTTATAGCAAGGTAAGTTAAAGATGTAAGCTACTTATATCAAAATGTCAATGAGCGTGGCCTCTCTCCCCCAGCCAGACAGATACACTGGAATGGATGGTGAGTACAGGAGGCAGATGCCTTCCAGTTCACTGTACTCATAACTCAGGGCTGTACAGGTCCCAGGTGGAATGCTGACATTGGAATGAATCTGGCGCCAGGCATATGGAAGGCTTCATATTTAAAGCCAAAGCTAATGCTAAGCAGTGATTTGGTACATATTTTTTAGTCTGGTAGGAAATAAGCCCTACTGGATCTGAATCCTTTTGGAGAAAGAGTGCTAAGCCAGGCAACAACTGAACATTGTCCCCAAGGCTGAGCATTACCATCTGTTGAGCCTCCATTATAACATTATAATAGGCCCTTGTCATACTTAATGTGGATCTAGATGAATCCAAAGCCTGGGCTCTAGTTCCCCCCAGGACTCTTTCCACTTAGGAATGACTAGACAGCCCTAGTGTCACAAGGCAGCAGGTGGCACAAAATCAGTCTTAGAACTCCCCAGCAGGGGGGGTTGGGGATTTAGCTCAGTGGCAGAGCCCTTGCCTAGCACAGCAAGGCCCTGAGTTCAGTCCTCAGCACTGTGGAAAAGAAAAAAAAAAAAAAGAAGAACTCCCCAGCAGGACCTGGTGGCTTAGTCAGGGACAGGTGAGGGCCACCAGCAGAGGGCACAAGTCATACCCCAAATTTCCAGACCTGCTCCTGAGATCAGTGGTGGTAATAGCACTGCCTCTATTGAGCTTACACCTAAAGCTGGGAAGGATGTTCACCAGCTTCTTCCAAACAAAATCAAATAGTTTTTCAGAAAATATTTAGAGTGACAGAAAAGCAGGTATGCATGGCTCCTAGCTTCTGCTGTCACTGTAGAGGGATTCTTGCCTAGTACTTCAAAAATTCCCTTTAGAGGGAACTGGGAGCGAATGATACAGTTGTGCTTGCTAACTTCCCATGTGGGAGCAGCAGAGCTCGGTACTAGGCAAGACTTCAAAAGATCTCACAAGCAAGAGGCCCCACCTACCCCAGGTAGCACACTGGGGATGATGAATAGCAACAAGTCAGTGAAGGACTCCTGCGCATGCTATTCAGTCAAGTGGAGACTCTATGTCAGATTTCTGGCCTCAGGAGGAAGCTGGCAAGGTAGGGAAGGACTGAGGGAGAAGTTCTGCTTTGGGGTCAGCTGATCCCCACCCTTATGACCTACAATAGCACTTCCCTACATTGAATTCCCCTCCAGGCCACCCACATTTACACCCTGGCCTTCCATGTGAGTGTAAACAAGACAACCACCAGACAGCTGCCATAGCCCTTGCTCCAGCCAAAGGAAAATGCAAGGACTTCTTTCTCACCTTTGCTCTCTTTACAGCAGCATTTCTGAGACTGGAGTTAAAATAGCACAAGAAACAAAAGCATTCATGTACAGAAAGCTCTGGAGCCAAAGTGCTTAGACAGCAAATCCCCCAATTCCAGAGAAACAGAGTCTGCCTTTGTCCTCCAGGAAAATCTCCCTACGCCTGTCTCTAGTCACCTCACTACTTAGAAAATCCTGTACCCCAGGGCACCACTAGCTGTAACCACTACTTGATCCAAGTGAGAAAGTCCCATGAGCCTTGCAAAGCAAGTGGAGGGGTTTGCTGGTAAGGGGAGTACAGGTAAAGCGTCAGCCTCTGAGCACAGGTGTATTTTCTTTTGTAAACATGTTACTGGAATGATGACTAAATCCACACTGCGAAGGAGGAAATGCCCAAACTTACATATTTACATAAGATACAACCTTGATTAGTGTCTATTTGCATTTCCACACATGAATTTATTCACTCTTGAATTCTGTATCAAGGAACTATAATGAAAATACTTTTGAATTAAACAATAAGCCCTAAGAACCTGGAACTGAGATAAGACATGTGACCCATCCACTTGAAGGTCCTTTCTCTGCTGTGTACACCAGACTGGCAGATGCATAGATGGTTATTTCAGTAACAGAAGGATAAAGGGGAAGAAATTATGTTACTAACAATCCAAAAGCCTTAATATGACCCCAAAGACCTAAACTTTACTCATGGGAGCTGGCTTTCTGACTGTGGTTAACATATGTCTCAAGTTGGCAGTCATTAAATAGTCCAACCCAAGAGAAGAGGCAGGTGAATAAAGGACCCATCACAGACCACTAAGAAAGCCGATGAGATGACTGACACCTGAGGGATCCTGACCCTCCCCTAAGGGAAGGCACAGATTGTCTCTAACAGGTCTTTTAAGCCTCGGGATCCAATCACTAAGCCTGCTAAACAGAAGGGTATGAGCACTTCAAACTGGCGAACAGTCTTATTAATATCAGACTCCAACCTCAGTCGGTCAGCTCAAATCCTAGCTAGATTTTAAAATATAATACATCTGTCTGGTGCGGAGGGCTGCTAGTAATGCCTCCAGACATTACTCATCCAGATGAAGAAACTTAGAGCTTCTTCTCTAGTCTGCTTGAACATCTACCCCTCTACTCTCTAGGAGCACCCAAGTTTAGCCCTTGAGAGACTAAACTGTAAAATGAATTTACTTGCAAGCTCCAGGGCCATCACTGGCCCTTAGGAATTTGCCAATTCAACCCAAGAGGAGGAACTCAGAGAAAGAGAACATTACATTGAGCACCCATCATTAACTTACTTTGGGAAGGGTTTCAAGGCTTTAGTCTATGAGTTTAGTTTTCAGTTGACCAATAAGCAACCTCTCCCTGTCATTCCGACCTTAAAGAAGCGATTTGGTGTCAAAAACATCCTTTTGTCCATCTCTGTGGTCCCTACTGGAATGAACAAGGAAGACAAAGACTTGCCCTAATGAATAGGAAAAGGTATTTGATCCCAGACGACTGACCCCTAGAACCTGATGATCTTGAAAGGTCACCAGTTAGTTCTGGCTCAACATCTAAGGCCACAATGGACAAACAGTTGTCTTCTTGAATGCATCAAGGGACAAAGACACACATAGTGACAGAACTCTGAAGACCAAACCCAAAGCAGCAGCTCTGGGAGACAACGGTAGAGTCCAGTGTCCTACCAAAGCAGAATGCAAAAATCAAAGCAGTCTCACATTACCTCTAGGGAACAAGGGAAGAAAGGAAATTGCAAAAATCACATTTGTTGGAAAGTATAAACAATCTTCCTTTGTGTTAACTTAAAAAAAATGAGGACGTTGGGGGCCTGGGTGCACTCCAGGCTATGTTCACCCATGTGAGTGGCTCACCAGTCCCATGTCACTCTTCCTATGGGCAACAAGGGTTGTCAATGACCAGCATGACGTCAATGCCGTAAGCCTCCAGCAGGTCCATAAGGAAGCTGCGGTCTCCTTGGGGATCCAGGCCCATGCCTCGGGCATGCTCTGCTGTCAGAGTTTTGTCCTGACTGGCAGACACCTCCAACAAAGTCTGAAATATCCGGTTGTTTTGCTCTAGGAAAAATCTGTATTTGGCAACATACGAAAGGGAGGGAAGAAAAGACAAGAGCTCACCAGAGAGTCCACACATGGGAACCTAAACTATACTGTTTTAATTTACTTTTGAATGGCTTCAAAAATACCTGTTAAAAGAAGAAAACGGTAAAAATTTCATTAAACAGTTATTAAAGTGCTTTTAAGGTTAGCAAGAACCATGTGGTGTGAGTCAGGATGATTGGACTTACTGCCAACTCCATTTTCCTAGAAGAGGGAAGTGGCTTAAATACTGCCCTAGGGAGGGGCCCCCATTCCCTGCTTTCCACTCCTGCTTAGTCACAGGGGAAGAGAAAGTTGAGAACACAAGGCCTGATAACGTAGTTCTGAGGTCAAGATTTCTTGGTAGCCAAGAACCCTGACTAGACAGGGGGTCTGCCCTGCGACCCTGGGCTGCTGTGACAGCCCACCCATGACTGGTGGTGTCCACCAGGAAAGTGGGTTCTGAGAGGAGTGGAGGCAGGCAGGGCTATTCTGAAGCCAGCAGCATGGGCAGTGGGGAGGTTAAGAGAGAAAGGGAAGGTAAGCCATGGCCACTGAGACTGGTGCCAACAGTAGTCCTGGGTGTTTCTTCTCCTTTATGCAAAGAATGTTAAGTCACAGCTTTACAGTAGTATGTGAATAAATGAGCTATGTTCAGAAAGCCACTACTTGTCTAAGCTGTGCTGCTTAGAGCTCCTACGGTCAACACAGGTTGCTCTGGGTACTCAGAATGTCAGATTCCTGTGTCAAACTTGAGAGACTGTGGCTCTGCTCGATTCCTGGATACCTGCACATCTATCTACACAGTGTGTGTGCCTTAGAAAGCATGCCACTGGGAAACAGGAGCCACACCTCTGCGGAAATGTCCACAGGAAGTTTCCACCAAAGGTGGACACCGTCCTAAGGGCAACTGTTGATCCCATCCCTATCCCTGAGCATGGGACCAGACAGGAAGCTGGCAGACCTGTTTTAATTAAAATTCCATTTGTATGACATAACTCGATTTCACATGGCTGCTTATGAATGAAATCAGTGCCTGATAGTATAAAGGCTGGGACTCCTGGCCCCACCACCAGCAGACCTCGGGGAGAGATTCCATTCAAATCCATGGTTCAATTTTCAGATGACCCATAACACTCAGCACAAGGAATTGCTCTATTCAGAGGAAGCCCAGCAGAGAGGCATGTCCCAGATCTCATGTATCTCTCCATGACCTGCTCCTGCCTCTTTCCCTAACTCCTCTGGGTTCCCCATAACGGTCTTTCAGGCCTCTGAAGAAGCCCAACTCTAGGAGCTCTTGGCAGTAATAAAGGACATTGCTGGACTGCATTGGGTGTCATGGGAGGAACCCAGGTCATTCAAAGCAGTTAATGCTGAAGGGATTCTCAGGGAGGCCTACCCTGCTGGCTGGGGCTACTCACAGCACAAAGAGGTCCTCCTCACAAGGGTTGTAGTCTTCTTCCACTTCCTGGGAGTACAACAGCATCTGCCTGTTGGCAAAGAGACCACCATCAAATGGATGTCCAGCTACACTGAAGTGGGCCACAGCTTCCTGGAAGCAGCACTGGCCAAGGCAGGTCCCCAAAAAGGGGCAGGGAGTAGAGGGACAGAAAAGATTACATAGGGTGTGGACTCAAAACCCCCAGGGTCTACAGCCAGTTCTGCTCCTGGCAACCTCAGTGGAAGTGGTGATCCTTCCACTGGCCACTAAATGGGGATGACAGCAATCCTGCTTAACTCGCAGGTAACCAAATTACTGAACTACAAGAGCTAATCCATAAGTAAGTTTCTAATACAGCAATCCACACAGTATAGATGCTCAATAAATGGCTGTTGCAAACACACACACACACAGGCAAATGTTTAGGTCATTTGGGGAGTTTCTGGAAGCCAGCATAATTGTCCCTAAACTTCACAGATTCTGAGGCCAGTCAGAAAGAAATCCCCCATGCCTCTCTCCTGTAGGTGTGACATGCAAGGGGCCTCGTCTCTTCAAGCACCAGAATCCCTTCATTTCCATCTCCTAGGCCGCATGCACACTGGCGGGAATGAGGCATGACAGGATTCACGAAGACCCCCAGGGCAGTCCTTAGGAGGATGGAACACCCAGCCCTCCTTCTCAAGTGTGGCCCTGGCCTGGCTGTACCCACAGGCACACTAGATGCCCATGGGCAGATGCCTCTGCCCCTACCTCTGCTCGTTGAGCCGCCGGTACTTCTCCCTGTCAGCACTGTTGATCTTTAGCAGAGGCTGCAGGTGGCCGTGGTGTGTCTTCACATTCTGGTTGTCCACATAGACGTCATACAGCTCCTGCTTCTCTTCAAATATCTTCTCTGTGGTGCCTGCAGAACCCAAGGCTAAGCAGGCGGGAACCCTGTGGGGTCACTGAGGGAACCAGCCCAGTCTGAGGAAGCAAAGAGTCAGGAAGCCTGTGTCTGGGAGGAGGAGAGGGGCTTAGACACAGGGTCAGCATGAGGGGAGGGCCCCATACTCACAGGCCACATAGGACACCTCTACCTCCAGGCTCTCGATGTCAGCCACGTTCACATAGAAGAAGGGCTTGGACTCAGGGATGGTGCCCCCGATGCCAGGCAGTGAGACATTGGCCAGGCAACAGCAGCAGTACACTAAGGTGGGGAAAAGGAGGTAAGAGGAGAGCCCACCCCCATGCCCCTGCACTAAAGCTTGCTGGGTGACACCTCTTAACTGTCAACCCATGAGGAAGCTGTTATGGTTTAGTTGTGGTCTGTCCCAGGCAAAACTCGTGGAGGCTTGGCCCACCAGGTATCAGTACCAAGAGGTGGTGGGGCCTCTGAGACAAAAAGATCTCATTCAGGCCCCACCCCCTTGAAGGCATCAATGTAGTTCCCAAGTTAGTGGGTGAGTTATCTCCAGAGCAGGTGGTTACAGAGTGAGCCTGGAACTTTTTCTATCCTATGCTTCTCTTCCATGCACACCCACTTCTACCCTTCTACCATGAGGCCCTCTCCAGAAACTGAGCTGATACTGAAACCATCCGTACTCTCGGACTTACAGAACCATGAACCAAAATAAACCTCTTTCTGTATGAATTACCCAGCCCTAGGCGTTCTGCTATAGCAACAGGAAGTGGACTAACTCAGGAGCCATGAAGGGCTTCACTCTCTGCTATCCTGGTTCACCAGTAGCCAGGTGGTCCTAGCATTCTGAGGAGACTAGAGCAAGTTTCCCACAGTAGATCCTGACACAGCAATGTGTACCAAATCCAGCACATATTTTTCAGTCTTCTCACTGCCTTGCTTCGAATCTGACCCTGTTGACCTTCCCCCTTCTCAAGACTTTGGCCTACTGTAACTCTGGCATCTCCACTTCTTTGGATACTTCTCTGCCCTTCCACTATTATCAGTCCACCTCTTATGCCTGGCACACTGCTCCTCACTCACATTCCTCCCAGTGACACCAACCATCCCTTGGTCATCAGGACAGTCTTCACAACATTCTCAAATTCTCACCCCAGCCCAGCTTTTGCCCAGAGGTCCCGACCCCACTACACAAACACCTGGCACTCATCTTCCCCGGGAAGTTTCAGGCAGCGCACACTCATCATGCCCCAAGTTAACCCTGCCAAACCAACTTCTCCTCCGTTTTGGTGGCCCTACCTCCCTTGTCTTCACAGACTCATCACCCTTACAACCCAATTGAACAATTTTAGCCAGTTTATCTCCTATACATTCAGAATCCAGAAAACTGCTTTAGCCCAGACATGTCCCTCTCCAAAGGGTATTGATATCACCCAATGCATGCTCTTCATTGCCTCCAGGTTCCACGTTGTAAAGTATGAATCAAATCAGGTCCTATCCAGGCTCAAAACCCCCTGACATGGGCCAGACTCTTCAGAAATTGGTCAACAAGAGAAAGACTTCAGCAGTCTCTGTTTTGGGTACTTAGGGAGAACCCTGACTTTGGCTTCTAGTTACCTCTGTAGCACACAACGCCCACAGGAGGGGGAGAAAATATCAGAATGCGCTTTCGAAGTAAGGCAAATTTCCAGAGGATGAGGATCTGCTCTCCAAAGAACTTAATAAACTGAGACATGCAGCCAGCTGGGTGCGTAATCTGAAAAAATAAACGGGGCAGGGGAGGAGGAGGAAAAGAGGAAGAGCTAGTTAGAAGCATGGTGAAGAATTCCCAGTGCTGGCCTATGACCCCATCAAAATCCAAAGTCCAACAGAACATTAACAGATGGTTACTTCTGCACAAAATATTTGCTACTCTAAAAGTCTTATCTTTAAACTGGATCTCTACAGTGCATCTGTTTCCCTGACACTGAAATTTGAGTTTAAGGAAATTAATTATTCATGAGAAAAAGGTATGGAGGAAATAAAGCTGAATTTAACTTCCTAAAAGTCAGGAGTAAAAGTATCTCTAAAGAGAGACCATGCCTCAGTGAGAAAATTCAACCAAAACATCATTGAGCACCGCAATGATGAGCATAGAGTTCCCAGCGTAGGGGACCTGCTCTTGTGCAGGCAGGGAGAACCTCAGGGTCAGGTAGTCTAACCTTCTGCACTTCCTTCCTGCATGACGGGGAAGAGGATTTCCCTTTCCAAGGCACTGCCCCTGCACCCACCATTCACTTCCCCATTCCCCACTCCTCTGCCACCACATCCAAACCAACAGAAGAGGCCCAAACAGTCTGGTCAGATCCCTCCTGCCTTTCCCAAGTCATAGGGCAACCAGACAGGAAAGGAGCTGAAGTACAACCCACTCTCCTGCATTCCCTCCGGCTGTCTTTGAGCCCTTATTAATACGCTTCCACTGCTCGAAAGCCTGGCAGGGTTTGTATGGGTGTGTCCTGCACCTTTGAGTCCCCAAATAAACACACAATAAATTCTGACCTCATTTATTTATTCAAGGACTCAGGTATTTTATGAGAAATCTCTCTTAAGTGCTTACTACCTCCTCTCTCATAAGAATCAGCCACAGAGACCTCACACCCCTCATTTACCCTGTTCAAATGCAGGATGGGACAGACTTGCCTCCTACTAATTGTTTCCATTTTATTCAGCCTCACACCTCTGAGGCTTTCAAGGAGAATTCTCTGTTCTTGATGGCCACAGTTTCAGTTTTTATGTTTACCCTCCAATCTTCGAAACCAGGACCCCATCCTCTTTTTATTTCCTATCCATTGCTGGCAACCCCATGGGGTTCAATCTTCATTCTCTTCCTGGAGTTGCATCCTGGCATCATCTCTCTCACTTCCCTATGGGTAGATTTACCAGCCACTGCTTGGACCTCTCCTATAGGCTTTGATGTTCTTCCTCCATTCTAGTTTCTTATTTTTATTTTCTTCTACAACAGTTTTAGATCTGACCTATTTTTTAAAACTTAAAAAATTCTTTATACACATATGTACATGTTGCAAAAATTAATTGAACCATATACTTATGATTTTTACCTTGTTCCCATGTTATATTTCAATAAAAAAACCTTATATACCAACTTCTCAGTATGTACATATATGTGATTTTTCCGTAAATGACAAATGGAATCATATCAGTCATCCCACTGTGGAGGATTGACTCCAAGGCCCTTCAAAGACACTGAAATCTGTAGATGCTCAATACCTTGTAAAATGGAATAGTATCTGCATATAACCTGCAGACATCCTCCTGTAAACTTTAAATCATTTCTAGGTTATTTATAATACCTAAGACAATGTACATGCTATGTAAATATTTGTTGTGCCATATTATTTACAGAATGACAAAAAATTCTGTACACCTTTAATACAGATGCAATTTTCAAAAGTCTTGTCAATCTTCAGTGCTCAAATCTGTGGATACAGGACTCAGATACAGTGGGCTGACCATATAGCATTTTTAGGGGTGTCATTTCTCTTCTTTTTATACATACAAGCACTGCCTCTTCTTCCCTCCATGCTTTACGTGCCCTGGGATATACATGTATTAACAACCTGGTACACCATCATCCATATTTTTTCCATGTTCACATATGCATGTGGGTGTACCTATATCTATAATTAAGCCTATCAATGTTTTTTAAAGCTGTGATTATATCTGTAGTTTTCTGTCCCTTGCCACTTTCACACAAAATAGGCCATCCCAATTGTCCTGTTGTGCTCTAATTCATTATTCATGATGGCTGTGTACTCTCTGGGCATTGTAGTTTTCCCGTTCTGAGCAATGTTGAATTAAACAGTTTTGCACATGCATCATTCTGGTGGGTTTACGTTTTTCTGACAGACCCTGAGAAGCAAGACTGCTGAAAGGAAAGGTACATGTATTTTAATTTTAGTATGTTCATGTTATTTTTTTAAAAAAGAAGACATCTGCAATTTATGAAAAGTCCCTTTTCCCTGCAGCTCCTTGGTCTAACAGGATTGTTAAGGAGCTGCCCTCAATGGGCAAAAGCATATAGCAATTTTCTTTTTTCTCTTCTTATTCCTTGTTCTTGGCCTCTTGAGGAGAGGAATCCAGGGAAGTTAGTCACTTCCCCATGGGGTTGGAGCTAGTCTAGCAGCAATTTCCCTCAGAGGAAACAGAATTAGGGGCAGACAGAGAGAGCAGGGTTTCAATGAAGACAAGCCCAGAATGCCCCTGGTCATCCTCTGACCATTACTATCTCTCAGCCCATCTCACAGGACTGAGAGATCTGCAAACTCTATTTCCTGGACTCGCAGGCCAACTGGCCTCCTGTTAGGTTCTTCAAATGGGATGTAATAGGGCTGGAGTGGTGTCTCCATGGTTATGGTGCTTGCCTGGCATGCACGGTATGTGGGTTCAAACCCCAGCACCACGTACACAATGAAGTGTCAGAGCAATGGAGGCTACATGAAAAACTAAATAAAGTTGATTCTGTCTTTCTCTCACTGTCCCTATCTGTTAAAAGAAAAAAAAAGGGGGCGGGGATGCAATAACTGGAAGCTGGAGGCCAGGAGGAAGGAAAAAGGAGTTCTCTTCAGCAGAAGACACCTGACTCCAGTCTCCAGCTATTCTTAGCACAAGTTGAGTCATAGCCCTGAGAGGTAAAGAATCAGGAGCATGGTGCTACACTCGGAGATCTGAGCAGGGGTTGTGCTGGGTGCCTCTAAACTCCCATGATTCTCATAAGGACACCTCCCCCTTGGTTGCCCCAGTACCTGTTGATCCATCCTGTTGATATTCACAGACTTAGCAATTCCCACTTCCCCCTGAGTAACTTGCCTCTTCTAATCAAGAGGATATAGCTACACTGCAGGGTTATAATTTCCATGATTAGATTGCAAAGGATTCTGACTTCAGTCTTGCTAACCAACCCTTTCTTGCTGGCTTTGATGAAGCAAGCTGCCATACTGGCGAGATCCCATAGCTAATAACTGAGGGCCACCTCCAACAGCCATCAAGTACTGAGGACTTCAGTCCAATATCCCTAAAGAACTCTAATCTTGTCAGTATCCACATGAGCTTCAAAGTGGCTATTTCTCCTGTTGAGCCTTCTAATGAGACGCCTAGCTGACACTTTGACTTCAGCATCATGAGAGATGATGACGCACTCAGCCAAGTCCTGCCTGGACTCCTGACTTGCAGTAACTGTGAGATAATAGATATGTGCTCTTTCATGCTTTCACTCTTGGGGTAATTTGTTATGCAGCAATCTGTAACTAATACAGGGTGGGAGCTGCTGTCTGCGATTACATGCTAATAACATAGTCTAGAGTTACTAATATATATGGAATTGCATTCAACAATGTCTAGGGTCCTTCTTGGATTCATACTTCATGACTCTGGTCATGGAAAGGACCCAGCATAGAAAAAGGAGGATTCTGTTCCTTGAACCCTGCTGTGAACTGGGGAAAAGTGGGCCTCTTCCAAGCATCATGAAGCCTAATAAATGGTGCAGAAGGCTGAGGCTCAACACCAGCACTGGCTTTGAATGTCACAACAAAAGCCCAGATAGAGGGGCTGGAGCAGTGGCTCAGTGGTTGGGAGTGCTTGCCTGGCGTGCATGAAGATCTGGGTTCAAACCCCAGCACCACATACACAACTAAGTGTCAGAGAAATAAAGGCAAGACGAAAAAAACAAATAAAACTGATTCTCTCTCTCTCTCTTTAAAAAGAAAAAGAAAAAGGAAAAAAGCCCGGATGGAAAAGACAGGCTCATCTTCCATGGTGAATTCCAGTTACAGTCCCACCTGCTCCTTCATGCTCCAAACTGCTGTGTTCCTGATTCCCTATACTGAATTAATTTAGAATACTTAACACAGCCAGTGATTTTCTGATAAGATCCTAACTGTTAAGTTTTTAGGGTTCAAATTCCATGGTCAACTCTTTAAGGTTTTCCACAATTCATGTCCAATCTATTTTTTTCCAGCCTTTTCTTTTAGGATCAGGTGACATAAAAATTCAATCCCAACAAATTTGGTCATGCCCCTGAACTTGTCTTTTGTTTCCCCATATCCACATCTCTGCAAAGACCGTGAAGTAGGGCAGAGTGAGAGCACTAGCTTTGGCACACTTCCTATGCTAATGCAAGTCCTGCACTGTCTCCTCCCAACTACAAGACCTAAAGCAAGTCATGGAACCTTTACAAGCCTTGAATGCTTGCTTCAGGTGGAAAACGGATTAAAAATAATAATGATATAATGCACCAATTTAAAAACAAATCAAGGAGCACTGCAATAGGTACAAATAGCCAGCACAATGCTTCGCTCACAAAGCATGCTGAGAAAGTGGTAGACCATGGCTCTTACTTCACCCATGCCTTCCGACTGGAATCAGCATCCCTCACTTCCATGCAGCCAAAAGCTTCAGGGGCCACGCATAATTTCCGTACAGGGGAGCTCTAGGTTTCAACTGAAATATCTTGTGACCAACCACAGGGATTCACCAAGAAGAGAAAGGAGATTCACGTTCTTAGTCATCTCTGTATCCTTTGAACACCTAATATTTAACCAGGTTTTTTGTTGACTATAAACAAAATATATTCTAGTATTGAAAGCAATGTACTACAGGAGAAACATAAAATAACATCAAAAATATTGTAGCTAAAAATGTTATACCTGTTCATCAAACTTTTCATTTTTGGTCACATATCTGGCCTTACAGTATCTGGTGCACCCAACAGAATCAAACCCACTTTTTCCCCCTTCTAGGTGCCCAGCATGACTGGCATGTCTATCACTTGTAGTTTTTCTCTAGAAGTGTCTAGAAGGCATATTATATTGCCTTATGTTTCTGTTTTATTTTTTTAAGAGTAAGAGGGAGAGAGAAAGAATCAATTTTATTTAGTTTTTCATCTGTTTTCGCTGCTCCAACACTTAGTTGTGTATGTGGTGCTGGAGTTCGAACCTGGGTCCTCACACATGCCAGGCAAGCGCCATAACTGCTGAGCCCCTGCTCCAGCCCCGTGCCTTATGTTTTAAGTGAAACCAAATGCTATGTTACAATCAATTCTATCAAAAGCAGACTTTCTGCATGAACCCAAGACACAAATTCCTTATTAATTAAAAATTAATTTACAACTAACTAACCCAGACCTGAGTCCGGTATGGTATGAGAGTATGGTGGCCTCACCTTCATCTCAGGGTACATGTAGCGGTGGATGGAAGGCAGCCAGTAGACAGGAGGCAGGTTGCTCCCTCTCCCAGGACCAGCATGGAGCACCCCTTTCTTGTCCTCATAGAATGCAGCCAGATGAGAGTAGTGTCCCGGTGTCTCCAGCTGGTGCCTGCAGAACACACACAAGCACAGTGAGAGCAGCTCTAGCTGTAGTGTGCAGTTTGCCCCCACACCCTCAGGGTTAGAGGCATGAGGACACTCAGAAAATCTGCACTTTGAGGTTGCCCCAAGACCTCCCTCGGTGTGACAGAGGATCCTAGGAAGAAGCTCAAATGTGGGGCCTGAGACTCCCTGACAGCACCATGTAAAGTCTACTCTTTCCTGAGGGAAACAGAATTAACAGGCTGTGACTAATGTCTACTGTTTTTTAGCAAATATGCTAAAGACTGTGCTGCTTCCCAGGTGGCTGTTCACTGTGAGGAGGGATAACCGGGAAAATCACAAATTCCTTGCTTAAAACTGCTCTTTGTTTACAGTTCATGCTTGCTTGCTCTCGTTGTTACAAAAGAGCAGGGAGAAATTTCCCCTTCAATGATCCAAATAAGGAAAAGAGTTATTACTGGGTGTCAACGAGAGCTGATAATTACACATCAAGTAATAAAGAAATAAAACACATCAGAATCTCTTCTCCTCCCACCCTGGTCTTATCCTCTGCTCAGTTCAGAAGGAAGTCCTACTGATGGACCCTGAAAACCAAGAAAGTGGCACTGAGGGAGCAGATTATGTGGAACGCAGAATGCTGCCTCCCAAGTCAAAGCGCCATGTTCAGCAGGGATGTTAGTGGCTGGCTCTTGTCCTCCCCCAAATGAGATGCTGGAATCCTAATCTCCAGTACCTCACAACCTGGCCTTCTTCGGATAGGGTCTTTACAGAAGTAATCATGTTATGAGGACATCTATGACTTCTAGGAAGGGGAACTTCGGATACACATCACCACCACCCCAGGATGAGGGAGGGATGGCAGGGAGGTAGCTACCTGCCAAGAACACCAAAACCTGCCTGCAAAA
Organism: Aplodontia rufa; assembly: GCA_004027875.1. Taxonomy (NCBI): domain Eukaryota; kingdom Metazoa; phylum Chordata; class Mammalia; order Rodentia; family Aplodontiidae; genus Aplodontia; species Aplodontia rufa. Next base: position 46,534 of record PVKS010005921.1, read on the forward strand.
CCAGCAGTCAGAGGGAAAGCATGGAACAGATTCTCCCTCACCATCCTCAGAGGGAGGCAACCCTGAGGACACTTTGATCTTGGACTTCGCATCCCTCGCGCTGTGAGGCAGTAACTTATGCTGTTCTAGGCACCCAGTTACTGATCCTTTGTTGTGTGGTTCCCAGCAAACTAATATAGGGAGGAAGAAATGGGCTCTACCCCCTTCAGCCCATTTTTATTTTCTTTGTATCTTACCATTTTCATTGAATCATGAAAAAGAAGCAAAAATATAGTTCCACTGAGCAAAAGAGAGGCATCCCTAATTAGGTTGACCCTGGAATTCCGTGATTAAAAACAGGCACTACCCACTGCCCCTCCACACACCAACCTGCCACATGGCTTGCTCCAAACTCTAACAAACTGCTCAGTGTCAAGATTTCTACTGACCAACTAGCAGCCAGCAGTTCTCCACTCATCGCCACTCCAGAGAGACTTATGGCACTCATGTCAGGGTGAAGGCAAGATATTTTCAGGCAAATTTGTGCTTTAAAAAAGAAAAATCACTACATTTAAAAAAAAATTGCTAAAATGGTTTCCTCTCTGGGTAACTGCAGATTTCAGGGATTCCTATACATTTTAATCTTTGAACAAGGAGGCAGCCATGTGAGATAATCATAATGACTACGAGAGGGACTTCTAATCATTTCTGTCCGTCTTACAAATGTTCCCGGAGTATACAGGAAATCCATGGTGGCAAAGTTGTCTGACTATTCTGAGAGGATGGTAGATTTCAGATATTCTTCAGGATGTGTGCCAGGTTGAGATAGTTTAATTAATGGAAAATCACAGACAACTAATGAGTTCATAGGTATTTTCATTAGAACCCATTTTACCTAAAAAGAACATCAAGAATTGGTATGTTCTAATCTAAAAGGGGATATATCAAAGGTAATTTATGTTATACTTTTTCATTTTCTAGGTTTACTATTTGCTGATTTTCTGCTCAATTAATTGCCTTTTCTGTTTGACTACATAAAACACTGTAATTGGACCAAGACTCCTACAGAAAAGTTCACTAGTAGAGTCGTTAGACAAAAATCTCACTTCAGGACTCTGTCTAATAAGACAGAATAAAGCCATAATAAGTAATACTGAATATGAACAAAGACACACATATGTAAATAAATTGGCAGTTCCTGGATGTTTAACAACTGTTGTATGAAAGCCTCAAAATTTAAACACACTTCAAATTTTGCAATAAACAAGACTGATCATCAAGCCATAATACTAAAATAAACCAAAACCTATTAAGCAAGGCTGAGAGTGCTTCAAGATAAGTTGAAGGTCTTCAAACATGATGTAAAAGAACATCCTCCTGGTGAGCTTATATATTAGAATGCATAGATTAAGAAAGTACCACACTGATTCATACCAAGCAATCTGCAGAAAGTGTCCAAGAGGCCTGATGTAGTAAAATCTAGGAATAACTGGCTCCATGTAAGCTATAAGCTGAAGCCACAGGCTTCCGGGCCAGATTAAGGAACAGAGACACTGGGATTCTCTTTAAGCCCACATCCACTTCACTGATAAATCACAGGCAGGTGCGATCATGCAGATGCCCAGTGCAACCTACCCTGCCTTCCCCTAACACACCATACAATCATCCATCCAGTGCAAGAATCCAAGACGCTTCTGAGCAACCACTGCACTTCATCCCTCTGGTGCATTCCTTATGGGTCTGGATGAGTCTGTCTTCTGGCTTTGGTAGTATACAAAGACAGGCATTTCTGTTTACTGCTGGTGAAGGGACAAAATGGTACCATCTTTCTGCAGGCTAAATTACAATTTGCATCAAATTATGCACTGTATATGTGTGTACTCTCTGAACCCAGGATTCCATTTCTAGGAATGCGGCCTAAAAATGTATGCATGCTTGTATCCACAGGATGCTCAAGTCAATGAGTTGTGAAAAATAAAAACAACCTAAAAGCCCAGTAACAGTGAAACAGTTAAACCATGACATATCTATATATGTTGACACGTTGTGAAACCACCAAAATAATACTGAAAAGTATCACTCAGGATACATTGAAAGTTTGACAAACCATGTTACAAAACTTTAATATTCAATGACATCAATACTCCTTTAAAAAATAATGTATATGCACATATTTATACATGTGGAAAAGACTAGAAGGATACAGAACAAAACTTTAACAAAAGATGTATCTGAGATCATGATTTTTCCTTTAAACTCTTCTGTTTTCAAGTTTCCTACAATAACTGCAGTATAAGTTAATTTTGTGTTTAGTTTTTTAAAAACTTTTCATTATAGAAAAATTCAAACATACACAAACAGAAGAAAATAACAAGACTCGTGTATCCACTGCTCAGCTTCAATCGTGATCAATGTTTGAGCAATATGGTAACATCTATTCCCTATCCCCTAACACTAACACTTTTTTCTCACTGAATTGTCTCAAAGACTATCCCACATTGTAACATTTTACCCATGAATATTTGGTATATATCACTAAATGATAAAGTATAATTAAAAACTAACATAAAAAGGCTGGAGCAGTGGCTCAGCGATTACAGCACTTGCCTGGCATGCACAAGAACATGGGTTCAAACCTCAGCCACATGTACACAACTAAGTGTCAGAAAAACAAAATCCAGATGAAAAACTAAAGTTGATTCTATCTTTAAAAAATAAAATATACAAACACCATGCCATCATCTCATCTAATGAAATTAATAATACCTTAATATAAACTAATGAGTGTATATTCATATTATACCAACTATCCCCAAAATGCCATTTGATAGTTGGTTTATTTGAATCGATAATCTAAGCAGGTCCAAAAGTATGGTTACATATTTTAATTTTTTAAATTAGAAAATAGTTACTTGCTATTTTTTTTAAAGACAGAATCAACTTTATTATTTAGCTTTTCATACGGAGTTCATTGCTGGGACACTTTGCTGCATATATGGTGCTGGAGTTTCGAACCTGCATACTCGTGCATGCCAGGCAAGTGCTACAACTGCTGAGCCACCGCTCCAGCCCCATACTTGCTATCTTTTGATTAATAAGAAATAATCATAGAAAGGACTCCTGTTGGATATTGAAGGCAAACATTGTAGATGAAATACTAGTAAGTTTGGGATATCAGAAGTCAGAATGAACATACAAAACAGATTAAAGTATGGCAAAAATCAATTCTAGTTAATGTATATAAAAGTCATGGCCACAGTGAAGAAATTATCCCTGTGTAGATCTATTTGGGCTTTTTCTCAAGCTGTCATACAACTTGTTCTTTCAAGTTACCTTTATACCTCTTTAATCCCCAAGTTGGAAAATCTTTCGCGCTATGACACCAAATCTTGTAGTCACCAAAAAATAAAAATAAAAAAAATTAATGAATTAAAAAAAAATCAACCCCCAAAAAAGTGTTACACAAAAAAAGTGTTAGAAGACAAATGAAAGTGGGAAAATATTTTCAATTTATATCACAAAAAGAAAATTTCCCTATTATATAACAAACTCCTAGTAAGTAATAAGGCCAACAAGAACAATAAAATGTATCAAAGACTAGAAACAGCTGACAGAAAAATGCAAATGACTTAAATATGTATAAAGGTGCTCATTTATAATAAGAAAAATGCAAATTAAAACTATGCTGATGTGTTGTTTTAGTTCATCAGAATTCCAGAATGTCCAAAACTTTTACTTTTGTGTTGGCAATGTTGGGATGGAACAGGCAATTCTCCTGCATTACTATTTGGCATGTGATATGGTCCTACCTCTACGGAATGCAATTTGACAAGATTAATTAAACAACCAATTTCATTTCTGGAAATTTAATGTATGGATATACCACTCATGCTAAATGATGCTTGTTCACAGGTCTTCAGTGTAACATCTATTGTAATAGCAAAAGACTGGAAACAACCAAAGGCCTATCATTTCGTGGACTTGGTAAGTAAGATCCCATTCTTCTATTCAGGGCATATAATACAACTGTAAAACACAATGAAGAAGCTCTCAAGATCATCCACACTGCTGAATGGAAAAGGCAAGGTGCAAATCTGTTACCTTTTATGTGAAAAAGGATAAAATAAGAATATATATTTGTATTTGTTTACATAAACACACCAATTTGGGGAAGATTCCTGAGAAATTAACAGTGACTACTGGGATTGTTGGATGGATGTTGGAACTAGGTGAAGACTTTTCATTGTATGGCAGTGATGGACATTGCTGCTCACCTCCTTTCCTAGAACCTTCTGAATTTTAGGGATCACTTAGACACCCAGCTAGCATCCTTTCCCCAAACTACCTTGCTGCTAGGTGTGGCCAATAACCAAGAACCGGTCAATGGAATATGAGCAGAAGTGATGTGTTCAGGTTCTGGGATTTCAGCATCATTTCCCCCTCTTACTGGCTGGAACATGATATGATAATAGTGAGTGTCTACCTTATGGATGGATGAAGACATCACTCTTCCATCATGAGTCACTCATAAAAGAATGACTTGTATCTCAGAAGACCAGCACAACAGAGCCTCCACCCACACGAGACTGCTTCTCTTCTTCTGGGACTGTCGTAGTAGAAAGCTGGACTTCTATCTTATTTGTCACAGTGCTTTGGTTCTTCATGTTGTTATAGTAACTCAGCCTGTATTTTAGCTAAAGCAGAAGATACGTACCTAGAAATGAGATACTAAAGTATCAAAAACCACATAGTGCCATTGGCTGAGCAGCTGGAAGGGGAAGGTGATGAAAAAGTAGCTATTGCAGACTAGAAAGCTGGTGACCCTTGTCACCACCTAACACTCTAATAAGCTAAAGTTAGACCCTGTGTCATCTGAATGTGTAGATTCAGGAGAAGTTAGAAACAGACTGCTGATGTGTGCCAATTGCTCCTTGTTGCTCCTGGTGAGCTACTATATGAGGAAGATGAAAACAGGTGAAAAGTACCCAGTTTGTAAGCAAAAACAGAAGAAAATATAGGTAACTAAGGGCAATGCACTCTAAATTTTAAAATATGGATCAACCAAGGCTCCAATAATTTAGGACTGGAAAAGCCAATGCCCCAAAATGTACCCCCAAAATCAAGAAATGACAATCTTTCCCAATGCTTTCATGAAATGCTCCATTGAAGCATTCTTGGGCAGACATGGAAATCAGTCTACTTGAAAGATCAAATATAGGGTTCAGCCTCCAAATAGTTGCCAAAATGAGGGGGAAAGGATGGGCCAAGAATAGAGACCAATAGCTAATTTAGAGCCCACTGACTTAAAAACCATGACCCAAAAGAAATCTCTGGCAGTGGAAACCTGGGACAGACTAGAAGCAAACAATGAGAAACTGTTTAATTTTTGAGAGGCCATGTATTGCCACATGCCTGGCCTATAAAGGCCTGTGACATCTCAGCTCCTGAACAAACCATTAGACCCCCAAACCTGCACCACCAGGAAATGTGTTCTGAAGCTGTGCAGCTTCAAGGACATGCTCTCTGGAGCCTGCTTCAGATGGGGCCAAAAGGCCAGGCCAGGAGTCATATACACTATGGACAAGGGGATGTTCTCCCCAGCAGCACCAAGGTTTAGTATTATGGCTTGATGATCAGTCTTGTTTAGCCAAAAGCTCACTGTTCTGCCAGACAAGGAGTATGTACAATCCCTGATCAACGGAATTTCATTGTGCAATGAACTAATGCCTGCTTCTGTTTCTCATTCCTCCCATTTCCAGATACACTGTGGCTCCTCCTTTACCTTCTATGTTGCATTTAAGAGGTGGGGAATGAGGCACTTTTCTATTGTTTTTTAGGTTTTCAGGGTAAGAAGGACCAGGTTCTGATCTAATGCAAGACTGATGCCTATCATACAGAAACTGGATTTTAGGCTGGAGGCATTACCTAGACACTGAGGTCACTGGGAGAAATGGCCTTCCTGTGGGAAGAAGATGCCTGGACAGTAAGAGGCAAACTAAAGCAGAAACTGCTGATTTTTTTTCTCAAAATCCATTCTTTCTTTCTGTTTATAACCAAAGCCCAAGAATTTTAAGTGGTCATAGAGCAGCACACCTAGAGACTACATTTTTCCCCAGTCTATTTTAGTGGTAGGCATGTGTGTATGATTAAGAACTTGACAAGGGAATATGGCAAGTAATGTAAAAACTTCTATTCTTTCTATCCTCCCTGTGGGTTGAAATGCAGACGTAGTAGTGGTAAGCAGCTTTGAAAACTCAGACAAGAATACCTTAGAATTAAAAAAAGAAATCGTTCTTAGGATTATCAGAAAGGCGAGGTGGGGCCTGGCACAATCATGTGGAACAGAGCAGGCCACCTAGACCACCTGCATATCTCAACTATTACGTGAGAAAAAAATTTCTATCTTCATTGAGCCAGTGCATTTTTGAGCCTCAGCTATTACTGTTCGGCTAGGACCCTTCCTCACATAGTATCTCTTCCTATAATCTTAGGCTTCTGAGCTATCTGGAATATTAATTTTTTTTTAAAAGAGAGATGGACAGTGAGAGAGAAAGAAAGACAGAATCAGTTTTATTTAGTTTTTCATGTGGCTTTCATTGCTCAGACACTCAGATGTGTACATGGTTCTGGGGTTTGAACCTGTATACTCAGCACGCCAGGCAAGTGCCATAACCACTGAGTCACTGCTCCACAGGATATTAATTTTTAAAAAAGGAATATCTTTTTAAAAGTTTCAGGATCCTAATAAAAAAAAGTTCCTTTTTAAAAATATTACTTCTGAGACACAAAATTGAGGAATTATTTCAAGCACAGAAAAAAAAAAAGGAAAAAAGATGCATGGTGATATTCACTACAATAGCTCCAAAATGTAAAGCAGCTAAAAAACTAAACAGAAAATAGAACCATGATAAATGTTCAACCATAGGGAATAACCACATACACATCATGACAGTTCTAGCTCCTCTGATCTATACAAATCAAATTATATTTAATATATTTCATCAAAATAGCCTATTTGAGGATCCAAACACTGTGGTACATGGAGTTCTACTCAGCAATTAGAAACAAGGATATTGCAGCCTTTGAAGGTAAATGGATGGCAGTGGAAGAAATCATGTTGAGCGAAGTTAGCCAAACCCAGAGAGTCAAGGGCAGAATGTCTTCACTCATCTGTGGAGGCTGGAGCTAGACCCTGGCTATTGAGAAAGGAGGTCAATTGTCATGTTTTAAATAGAGAAAAGGTATAATGACACACAACCTAGGGAATTTGTAGAGATGTATTGGGAAGCAGAGGCAGGGAGGGATAAGGGTGGGTAATTGGGGGGCTCTTGGGGGATAAATGTAATTTTCAGAATTTATATATATATTATATTGTTTCATATTATTATATATATATTATATTGTTTCATTAGAAGCATGTTTGATTGTTCAACAAATAAAAATTCTTAATAAAAAATAGCCTATTTGAAAAAGAAATCTCTAAATTAATAAATTATTAATCCCACTTTTGTAAAGTTATTTCTTCTCTAGAATGATATTCACTGACACAATGGATCTCTGAGTGTCAATATTTGGGAAGAATTTTTTATTCTTTTATACTTTTACATAAATATTAATAAAGATACTTTTCCACAAATAATTTCATGTTTTCAAACATGATGGTCAAGATAGATGTTTCTTTAAAAATTTTATTTTTAGGGACTGGAGCTGTGGCTCAGTGGTTTTGGCACTTTCCTGTGAGTTCAAACCCCAGCACCACGTACACAACCAAGTGTCTGAACAACAAAGGCCACATGAAAAACTGAATAAAACTGATTCTCTCTTTCTCTCACTGTCCCTCTCTCCTTAAAAATTTTTTTTAAATTTTATTTTAAAGCATAGAAACAATCAGAGAAGAGGCAAATATGCTAAAATTGTAACAGTGCTTTCAGAATCAGACATAGATTTCCCCTTATAATCTGAAATGTGATTAGGTTAGTTATATAACTAAAAAAAAAAAAAGTCACTGATAGTTTTGCTGCTTCTGTTTATAATTCTCTTTCTGGGGGCTGGAGCAGTGGCTTGGCAGTTACGGCGCTTGCCTAGCATGTGCAAGTATGCGGGTTCGAACCCCAGCACCCACATACACAGCTAAATATCAGAGCAACGAAAGCTATGTGAAAAAAAATCAATAAAAATTGATTCTCCCTCTTTCTGTCCTTCTCTCTTTAAAAAAAATAAAATAAAATTTTCTTCCTATTACCTCAAATAGTAAATGATTACACATAAAAGAAGTTTAATGTCTGCCTGCATACTGAAGCAAAAAAAAAAAAAAAAAAGGACCATCACCTGGACAACACAGCCCTTACAAGGGCACCTGTGGTTCTGGCACATTAGCCTCTGTGTCCAGGAACCGCTAACATGCACCAGCTGGCAGGCCCGCTGCCACCCCACATATGTATGGAAGCCACGTACCGAACCTGGTTCTCCAAGAAGTGCATGTACCGGTAGAGCAGCGTGTAGGAGGGAGAGAGGATGCCCACGGACTTCATTCGTGCACCCCGCTCCAGCTCGCTTTCCACAGGCATGTTGGCGAAGCAGGCCAGGCCAAAGAAGGGCCCTTTTCGAAAATAGCTAAAATAGACCAAAATATGTAGCGTGGCACAAAATTAGGAAGAGAATCTTTTTGTTTTGTTTTCTTTTAAAGATTCAATCCTGAACTAAACAAATTGTGTCCAGAGCTCCAAATAAAGTTCTGCCTTAAAACAAGCCACTCGACCTCACAGATGAGAGACAAGGCTTGCAGATACAGAACTCACCTGCTGAGGGTCATCGGCTGGAACCAAGATGTGTGGCGAGCGTGCTGCTCAACTGCCCATGACCATGATGCAATGGACAAGGCCCTCTCCTATCCTGACCTGGACGGGCTGGCAAGACCAACATCCATCTCTAGGCCCCTCTGGAACCAGCTACCTGTTTTCTTAGCATAAACCATGATGATTCTTCTCTCACTTCCTGAGCCTCTGATATTTTCAATACTGCTACCACATTATTTCCTTCCCCTTTCTCATGCTCTATCAGTTATGGTTTCAGCCCAATGAGATGACAGTCACCAAATTACCCTTAGGGTCTTTCCATTTGCTGCTTCTCACACAACTCATAAAGTACCACACAGGACTAAACCTGGCTTTACTTAAAGCTGGAATTTCAACTTTCAGCACATAGATATCTTAAGTTAATCCACCCTAAGCTGAAACACAAACCTCAAGTGAGGTTCACATAATTTCTCAGCAAGTAAAAGAACCTCTATGGATGGGGTTCTTAGAGTTCGGGGGTCATAAAACCCACTGGGAGACTGAAAGTTAAGAGACTTTCTTGCTGGAAAACTGATGTAAGAGCAAGCTACACATATATTTTCAGAACATTTATAAACCCTACCTGAATCCCCCCAAAAGAGATCGTGTGCTCTGGAGAGAGGAGGAGGAGGTGGGTGGAAGGAAATGATGCAAGAAGACTGAGGTTCAGAAGTACTTACATGAAGTCAGACTGAATTTTGTGGGAACCACTGGCCATAGACTTGAATTCAACACCTTCAAGGTCAATATCTTGAGGTAAACACCATTCTACCATGTTTCCTGCAGGAAAGGGAGGACACAAGTTAAAAGAAACAAAGTAATTCAAAGAAAAGGACTTAATATGTAGCACATATGGCTTCTCAAAAATGTACAACTAACTCAGCCTGGTACAAAGCCACCGAGATGCTCACTGGCTTGTCTCACGCAGCACCCAATGAGCTAGCTACCTGGCCCACAGACCAGAGGATGGGTCACGAAGGAACCTGCTCTCTGCTTCAAATGAACGGTCTCTTCTGGTTGATGATCTTGGGTGTGCCAACTGCTCAGACACTTCCACATCTCCCTCTTGTGGCCTCGTCTCCAAATGTGCACTGTTTTAACCTCTCCCCTCATTTCCTCGTCTCACATTCTCCCCTGAACCCTTCAAGATCTTGTTTCCATCTCAACTTTCTTCAGATACTAAAGACTTCACTCATCACTAATTACTGAGCTAGATGCTGGAGATATAAAGTAGAACAAGTCCCAGTCCCTGATGGTGGAGAGTCCAAACACAGAGATAAAGAGACAGGGGTCAGAGTTCAGTGGAATGAGTGCTGTAACAGAAGGTGAATTTCAGAGTGCAGCAATGACAGACATCTGCCAGTTGGGGGACTCGAGAGAAAGCCTTAGAATACTCCCTATTGTTTTCATGCCTATTCCAAATTCTTCAAAACACTAAGCTACTTGTGAGATTTTATTTTTGAACTTCCTGTCAGTTTTCCACATCCTAATTTTCTATGTGTCAAAAATGGCAACCATAATCCCAATCAACAGTGTGTCAGGTAACTGGGGCACCAGAGAACACAGTCCAGCCTCCCCTGGCAGCAGACATTGAAAGGCTTATCCAGTCCCATTGTCAGCAGCCCAGGGCATTTTCAAATAGTTTATTTGCAAGGCAGGAATCATTATTCCAACCAACTAATGAATTCACTAAAACAAAAACCATGAAAAGGGAATTAACGTTTCACAAAACAGGAAGGCTAGAACAACACTGTGCTTGTCAAGGTTATGGACAAGAAGAGTGCCCAGTTAGTGTGTGTCAGGGTGAGGGGGTGAGCTTGGGAATGAAGGTAAGGTTTTCAAGCATCAAGTCCCCCCAGATTCCTGTATTTTTCTCCTTCCACCCATGTTAATTACATCCACAGTTCAGTTGGGTTTCCCCTGTGGAATGCATCAGGACAATTTATAAAGGCACCAGGGACCTGCCAGGGATCTACAGAATCAATCTCTCTCTCCTGCCATGCAGGTGATGCTGCCAATGTGCACCAGAGGTGAGGATCCCTGTGAGAGCCTCTGTATACATGATCCTAACTCATCATAATGGCAACACACGGTCAGCATGGAAGACTAACGACCCCGGACAGAGCTAAAGTGGCCCTCTAAGTTCCATCTTCTTCTGCCTCAACCAACCTGTGTCTTCCAGTGCCTAATGCCTTTCCCTACCCTATTCATTATGGGGTTCAACTAGCTCCAATTTAGTTTCTTTCCTCCAAACCAACCCATAACTACTCAACAGCTTGTGAAAACTCTGATGTACCTAAACTTCGTACTGAAGTGGAACAAGTAGCACAAATTACAACTATACAACCCATTGAATTTTCCCAAAGTTAACACACCTATGTAAATAACACCCAGTTCAGGAAGCAAAAGGTACTTTACCTGCACATCAGAGGCCCCCTCAGAGCCCTCCAAGTCATCTACCCTCTCTCAAAAGTAATCATGACCCTGACTTCTGGCTCCATCTTTGTCCTCTCTGAAATTTCTTTAAATGTCATAGCGTTTCTGTCTTCTTTTGATCAATATACTTGTAAGAGATATCCACATTCATGCACGTGGCAATAATGACTTCTATCATATGCGTGTAGCAGATTATCTACTTAACTGCAATTAGCACTTCTATGAACAATTATGTACTTGTCATCTGGTGGATACATGTGTAGTGACTTTGTAAAACACTAAACTATATTTCTCAGAATTCCCTACTTTGTGTTTCCAATTGAGATTTGGAAGACAGAAGAGAAATGGTAGCCATGTTGTATTCATATCCAAAAAGTCTGTGTGGAAACACCTCAAAAAAATTAGGGATGGATCCATCATTCGACCCAGCTATCTGTCTTCTGGGTATTTTCCCAGAGGAGTTAGAATCAGCACACTACAGTGACACAGCAAAATCAATGTTCATAGCAGCTCAACTCACAATAGCTAAATTATGGAATGAACCCAGATGCCTCTCACTGGATGAATGGATCCAAAAGCTCTGGTATATATATACAGTGGAGTTCTACTCAGCTATTAGAAACAACGATATTGTGGCCTTGAATGTAAATGGATGGCAATGGAAGAAATCATGCTGAGCGAAATTAGCCAAACCCAGAGAGGGGGTTAGAGCTAAACCCAGATTGGGGGAAAGGTAGTCAAACCCACCAAAGGCAAAACTGACATATAATCTAGGGGAACCATAAGCATGTAGGTGGGGGAGGGAGGAAGTTAAAGGTAGGGGGAAGAGGTCAGGAGAAGTAGGGAGGGATCTAGGGAGACAATCCACAATGTAGCATACTCTTTACCCTCCTGAGAAGTCAAATGATACTATGCAATCGTTTAATTCTGGAAATTTTGCAATCATATATATATATATGTATATATGTATAGACATATCTCTTATGGAGTATAATACAGCAGAATCAAGAGACTAGGGAGTGGGCAATGTGGGGAAAACTATGGTTTAAGACCAAATGCATTTCATATTTTCACTTTGTATGCATTTATAACTGTACAACAACTCAACTCCTTCATAAAATTAAAAAAGAGGGGGCTGGAGCAGTGGTTCAGTGGTTACAGTGCTTGCCTGGCACATGCAAGTATGTAAGTTCAATCCCCAGCACCATGTACACAACCAAGGGTCTGAGCAACAAAAGCCACATTAAAAAAAAAAAACTAAATAAAATTGATTCTGTCTCTCTCTCTCTCTGTCCCTCTTAAAAAGTCTGTGTGGAAGCATCAGGCAGCTCACCTGCACTGTGGCTTATCACAAAGGAGAGGGGTAGCAGCCAGACCTGCCCAGGCTGCAGCTACCTTCCCGGATCCTCCTTCAGCTTCTCTGACACACAGGCTAGGTGCTTTTTCAATTCCATATGAAGGACATCAACTTCTCCTATAGAAAATCCACATGTTTTGGAGGAGGTGACAGACTGACCCATGTACTGGCCATCAAGAGTTCTAGCCATTCTACTTTCCACCTTTATGCCCTTCCTCCATAACTGTCCACTAAGTAGACCTCAAGCTCCATCTCAGACTTCAAGACCGCAGCCTTAGCTGCCACAGTTACACAATCAAGTCCCTGCAGCAAATTCTTTTATGTTTCTCCTCATTCTGCTGCTCTGACCTGAACTCTGACTGACAATATGCACACATTTCTGTTGACTACGTCCCTACGGGCAGAACTGGTTTAAACTAAGGAACCTTCTATGATTCTAAAGCTTATGTTAATAGGGCTCTGCAAAGCCAGAAATTTGTAAAAGTTGCGAAAAGGATTTTTTGATCAGATTAGGTTGAACAAAGATGGATATATTTCTTTACTGTAGGTTTTCTTAGAGCCTTTAATACATCACTGTTATGTTTTGAATCTCAATGAAATTAATATATTGCTTAATGTTTCCCAAAATTATTTGGCCAATGCACATATTTTTATGGAGCATTTTAAAAGACTAATTTTATAGAAGATATTTTTGCTTTTTTTAAAAAAATAATTGCTAAGCTGCAAGTTGCACCTCAGTATTCTACTTTCTCATATGGACTAGAGCTTGCTGTTTTTCTCTTGGTACGTGGCTTCCCAAATGAAGACTCTATTTCTCAGTACCTTCTGCATGCAGGTATGGGAGTAAATTCTGGCCAGCAAAACGTGGACAGAGTGAAGTATGTAGTTTCCAAAATGTGTCTGAAAGGGAAGGAGCTGCCCTTTTCTCCATCCTTCTGTCTGGAATGTGAATGTTGTGACATACCATGCAGGGACGATTAGCCAACATGAGCCCAGGTCAGCGGATGACTCTGGATCTGAGCCAGTGTTCCACCTGTTGGCCAGCTATCTCCTATCACACGAAAACAAAATGAAATCCTGCCTTGATTAAGCCACAGCTAATTTGGATCCCTAGCATTCATGGCCAAACCTATGTCCTACTTAATACAGCTAATGGATAAAATCCCCATCTGTTAGCTGGTTCTCAACATCCTCCTCCTTATTCCTTGATGCCTGGCCACTCCTTGCTGTTTGCTGCACAGAAGTGGTAAGAACTCAAGGGAATAAATGACATCCTGTTTGTTACAGGATGGACTTCTAGATGGGCACATGTCCCTCTGCGTTAGGAGGAAGGCCCATTAGGACCAGGATGGTTAATCATGCAATGGGACAGAGGCTCCAGAAGGCCACTCTGGGAAGAATTACCTTAATCCCTCAGGAAGCACATTTCTGCTGACTGGCTCACTGAACTAAAAGGATATACAGCTACAGTGGCTCTTATCCCAACCTACTATAACATCTTGGATGTCTGTCTCCCTAGGAGTCTACTTTTTTAAAAAAACTACTTTTTTAAAAAAAATTTATTAGATGGATATAAAGATACAATTGAGGGGGAAACATTATCAAACATTCAAGAGCCAATGTATATATACTTAGTTATCCAGGGCTAATGCCATATCATGGATGCCCAGCTTGGGTTCCCCCTGTTGCTGTTTCCCCCAGAAGAACTCCTGAGTTAAATGGATATCTCATGTAGGACAGATCTCCTTCTGAGATGAATTCCCCATATTCCCAGGAGTCTGTGAACTTCTAAAGGCAGGAACTCTGTTTGTTTATCTTCACATCCCAACTAAGCACAGTGCCTAGCACAGGCCAAGAAGGGAATTTTTATTTATGCAACTTATTTATTTGGTACAGGGTATTGAACCCGAGGGGCTCAACCACTAAGTCATATCCCTAGACTTTTGCCTTATTTTTTTTAAAGACAGGGTCTTGCCAAGTTGCTTAGGGCCTTGCTAAGTTGCTGAGGCTGGCTTTGAACTCATGATCCTCCTGCCTCCGTCTCCTGAGCTGCTGGGATTATAGGCACACACCACCATGCCAAGCTCCACGAAGGGAATTAAAAAAAAAAAACCCCACAAAAACAGTTTTATTAAGGACAGGCAGGTCTTTAAAAATTTAACTGATATATCAGTGTTAATTACCCTAGAAGTGGTAAATGTTGTGGTTATGAAGGAAAATAACCTCATTCTGAATGAGGAGGTTTACTCTCCAGTATTTAGGAATGAGGTCTTATATTTGCAATTTACTTTCAAATGGTTCAGGGGAAAATGTGCATTTATATCTATATATGATCAGTCTAATTTATATCATTTGCTTGTGTCAATATAACTGATATTAGGGAATTTGAGCACAGAAAAATTTGCATTTCCTTATGCAATAGATTCAATACAATCCCAATGAAAACCCCAAGTTATTTAATCCATATTAACAAATTAATTCTAAAGTTTATATGGAAATGCGAAGACCCAAAATAGCCAACACAATTATCTAACTTCAAAACTACCATAATCAGGATAATATGGTATTAGAGAAATGTCAAGAAAAAAGATCAATGGAACAGAATATAGAACCCAGAAACAGATCCATAGCAGTACAGTGAACACATTTCTGCTAAACAAGCAAAGGCAATAAAGGCAAAAGAGAAAAGAGTTTTTTCAACAAATGATGTAGAGTATACGGACATTTGCATGTCCAAAAAAATGTAGACACAGACCTTATCTGTGGATAGTAGACCCAACCACAATACACAAGATTATAAAACTTTCAGAAGATAATGTAGGTTAAAATCTAGGTGATGTAGGAAACCCAATGGCTTTTAAATACAACACCAAAAGCACAATCCAAGAAAGAAAAATCAGTAAGTTGAACTTGATTAAATGCAAAAACTTTTAATCTGTGAAATACTCTATCAAGATAATTAAAAGAAAAAAACCACAGTATGGGAGAAAATATTTGCAAAATACATACCTGATAAATGACTTCCAAAAGAAGAATTCTTACAATAGTTAGAAAACTATCCAATTTTTTAAATAGGCAAAAGATCTGAACAGAAACTTTATCAAAGAATATAAACAAAAGCAAATAAGCATGTTAAAAGATGTTGAACATCACACCTCATCAGGAAATCATAAACTACCACTCTGCTCTTATTAGCAGGGCTAAAATCAGAAATACCCAAAGCTGACAAGGACTCGAAATAAGAACTCCCATTCATTGCTCATAAGAATGCAAAACAGTACCAGCATGGCCACTCTGAAAGACAGTTTGGCAATTTCTTACGAAACTAAACATACTCTTACATGATCCAGCAGTCATGTTTCTTTGTATTTATCCAAATGAGTTGCAAACTCCTATTCACACAAAAACCTGCATACATATTTATGGGGCAATTTGTTCATAACTGCCCAAGACTGGGAAGCAAACAGAATAATGTCCTTCTGCAAATAACTGAATAAACAAACTGTGGGACATCTATAAAATGAAATACATTCAAAAATAAAGAGAAATGAGCCATCAAGTCATGAAACAACATGGAGGAGCCCAACGTCTACCTGCTACCTCAGGTCACTGTGTGCATGGGCCACTCTTGCTCACCTCTAGTGCTACAACTTTCCATCTGATTTCACATAACGCTTCTTCTACTATTTCACTGTAACTCACTCACAAACTCAACCGTTTTGACACTTCCATAAACAAACTCCAGGTCTATCTAAAGTGAAGTTCCATTTTTATTTAGTATTTATGTATTTTGTAACCATTTCATGTAGGCAAAACAGTCCTATTGTTTTATTATTTTTTTTAACTATGTCACTGACAAAATTCTTAAGGGTTTGTCCATCACCTTGTTTTTCTCATGAACCTGTGATTTTTACTACACGATTTTTCACAGCAGTGATTTTTTTTGGAGCACATATTTCAAGTGCCAGGGAACTGAAGGTATAAGGACCATGATTAACGTCAACAGATGGGACTCTATGTGAAGTATACACAGATCCTCACTTTATTATCCTTTCAACTTTTCTGAGGTTGAATTAATTTCAACATACAAATTTGGGGAAACAATTCAAATAGCAGAGATGTAAAACAAATATAGGGAAAACATAAAGGAGTTTGCAAAACAAAAACACAATTGAGAGAATATGCCATAGCCAACAGGGAGTGAAGAACTATCATGACTTGAGGTTGCTCTGCCATAGGAATACTGCAAACTGAAAACCAACCCGGATGTGGAACAGAGGATTAAAGGAAAGTGACTTTGCAAAAACTGCAATTCTCACAGGAAACCACTTAATACCAGAAAAACCTTACACTGAATGCCACTTATACTGGGGGTTTGGTATTCATACTTTATGTTCTGAGCCTTTTCAAATATCCTCATTATATTAATGAGAACTTAGCCAAGGAGCTGGGGCCTGGAAGAACTGAACAAGACAATCATCAAAAAAGAGGAGCTGCCACTGACAAAGTGCCCTTCCCCCTAACCTGTTGTCCTTCCAGCTCCAAGATGTCATTCTTCTTGGGCCACACCTTGGGCTTACCCCAGGTACCTGTGGACCCTTCCTAGCCTCTTCTGTAAAGACAACTTATGAGAAGGAGTACACAAGACCACAGGAGGAACAAATGTGGCCATGTGCATTGTGTACATTCAGCCTGTCACTCAATAAATATTGGTGGAGCATAACTTGGCAGCAAGGTGCCAGGTGCTGAGCTCATGCAAAGGCATAGGTGTCCTTGTTTAAAGGAACCTGGACTAACAGATTGCTGTGCTGGCAGCTCAGGTACCAGGAGAAGCCAGAAGGGCTGCAGATGTACAAATGGTCTGAACTCGGACACTCTGCTGCTCCAAAAGTCAGTTTAGTGGCTCTGCATGAGAGGGACTCCAGAGCTGGTGTTTTAGAAGCTTCTAGGCTAAGTGAGAATACAGGCTGTCCATTCTAGGTGCACAGCTGCCTTTATTCTGCTTAAATGTGAAATGATCCTACCTGTCGGGCATTCTAGAATTCATCAACCATCATTTCCAAGGAAGAACAGACCTTGGCTATGGCTACTGCTGCCTAACAGAAAGTTCCTCTTAAAATATTTAAGGTAGAGAAAAGCAGTGCTCTTGAACCCAAACGATTGCTAATAGGAAATATGTGCTATTTTTTCCTTCCTCTGTTGAGTGGCTCCAGTCAAGCATTTCCTCTTGAGGTCTTCATGTACTGAACAGTGACTGCCCCAGCTTGACATCCTTTCACGGCTCCTCTGACCCAAGAGTGGATGGAGCTCTGCACCAGGTCCCCTCCAACGTGTGCCTTGAGTTTTCCTTTTTGTCAGCTTCCTCCCATCAGTATACACACATGTCCCTTAATTCCAGCCAGAAAGAGAAAGGGAATCTTGTCTCAGGAATAAAGGCAAAAATCCAGGAGCCTTCTTGGTAGTAAAACATTGTTCCTTTACAAAATCTTCATTTTAGGGTCCATTAAATCCCAGAGATGGAAGAAACTTCGAAAGAGTGATTGACTCAGGCCCCAACCTGCCCATATCAATTGACTTTTGACTTAAAATAGTGTTAAAAGCACATAGAATGTGAGTACATGCAAAGCAAAGAGAAAAAGAATCAGCCCTGAGTCAGGCAGAAATTAATCCTGGCGACTGCAAGTCAGCCATATGTCAATCTGTGGCTGAATTTCAAGGCATTCATTTTACATAGGAAAAAAATTCCAATTCACAGACCCCATCTGATTCTCACTGGGGAGTGAAGGAGCAGTGGAGCATAGGGAAGGCGTGGGGGTCCTGGAGGCAGGTGAACCCTAGTCTGGCCCTACAGCTCTTACCAGCCTACTTCATCTCTCTGTGCAACCATTTTTCTCATCATTACAATGAAGACTGTTGGAAGGATCAGAGACAAGGTCCTTAAAACCTGTAGCACAGTTTCTTGCACACGCAGAGAGTGGTAGATATGATGACCACTCCAGTTTTTCTCCCTGTAGATTTCAAGAGGAAACTAAATTCACAACAGATGGCTACAAACTGACTTTGCCCTAAAAACCACAAACAGGTGAATCTCCAATAGCCACAGAAAGATTCTGCCAGTGTGGGATTAATCAAAGCAATCACAACTGTATTCAAATCAGCCACAGTTGTATCCCACTGATATCTGACAGAAAATACAGAGAAAGCCCAGTGACGGAGTTAATCCTCGTATGAGGCTTCCTTGTTGGGCATCAGAACTCATCAGAACTGGATTTTCCTTTGCCGGCCAGTGAACTTGCCCTTTCAGGGCTGCTCTTTGCAACTCCAAATCTTCCAGTCATATGCATTCTACTTTGTCAGTACAGCTCCCCCCCCCCCCCCACTGCTGGGGCCATTTATTATCTGAACTGAGTCAGCTGACCTGGGCAAGCTCCAAGCTGTGCCTTCGGCAGCAGACCAAACCCTAATCTCACTGTGCCTTTCCAACCAACCACTCTGTTGTTTAAAATTATATATACATATATATGTATATATATACGATTATATCTTCTTCACTGTACAGGGAATCTATGGAGATTAAAATCAGGATGTGAGCAATTTAAAATATACCCACTTGATATAAGCACCGAGCCTATAGATGCACTAAACAAAATGGGTGTTTAGATTTGGGCACCAACTAGAGGCTGAGGGAGAACAGATAGTATCTAACTTCTAATCTGGAAGAATAAAAGAAACAGCTTGAAAACCATACCTGATAACATGGCCTGCAACCATTTCTCTCCCCTTCCAAGTCACCTCAATGTACACACAGCATCAGTTTCCCCCTTATGCCCACAAAACAGCTCTGGGTGGAACGCAGCATTGTAAAATGATTCTCTCATAGAGAAACAGTGTGAAGAGGTGCACTCAGGGGGCCATGCACTGCAGGTCCAAAGCTTCATCAACCTCAGGCCCACACGGGGTCCTGTTATACTGGGGAAACAGCACTACCCTTACTAGGGGTGATCCCAAGTGGAGCAAAACCTTTTCCTTTAAGCATAGAAGAGCAAATTTTACTAGGATCCCAAAGAACAAAATAAAAATTAAAATTAGGCCCTAAATGATGGGGTTAACATGATGAAAAAGCAATATTCTGGCTGCCAACCTCTTCCACTCAGCATGCAGAGTTAGCATCTGGGCCTCGTTTCAACAGCAGCTTTGTAGCCCAGACAGCCAGCACCACCATCCTACAGCTAGCTCCCTGCTCCAGATAAAGTGTGCGGGCGCGCACAAACAGGCACCTCACCTTGGGCCCCATGCCCCTAGTCTCTGCATCATTTGTAGATCCAACAACTGTAATGTTTAAGCCATGAGTCCAATGAAAATGCCTCGACCTTCTGATTTTTTCCTGCAGATGCCCTATTCAGCTTTCCAAAATGTATATCTAAAAGTGTGAAAGAATTTCTTATTCAGTTGCAGAATCACTGAGCATATTCTTGCCCCACGACATTCTAACAGGATCCACTTTTCCCTCACTCCCTCTTACATCAGCTTCCTTATAGAATGAACCATAGCCATGTTCCCCCATTCATTCTTTCTCATGCACCCACATACAAATTTGGACACATAACCCACACTAGGTGAGAAAATACATGAAATGCCCATGGCCTGGGTAGTGAGTGACCAGGGCAGGACAGTGTCTAGGAATGGAAACGGAGAGCAGAGGTGTGAGAGACTTGGGGTAAGAGGCTAAGCAGGCAGGCTAGAGAGAGAGAGCTCTCCCACCAAGTAACTTCTGTGATATGCTCAGATTATGGTAAAGAAGCAGTATTCACCTTTCTACTTTTGGAAATATAGGCTAAGGGAGGGGAAAAATCTGGGTGGGCCAATATTAAATAGGAACATATAGCAGATCTGCCTCAGAAGAGTAGGGAAGACCCTGGACTAAAGTTGGGAGATAGAATTATAGGTGAGGTACCTGTGGGCCTCATCTCTCCTGAATTTGACTTCCTCAACCACCACAGGGGGCCTGCCAGGTGCTCTCTGAGGGCCCTGGTCCTAGTGCTAACCTTTAAGGCCCAGTGAACTTCAGTAACATTTACTTACTTGTCTTTTACTTTTATGAGACACCATGTAACTTTATCTTACCTAAGTACCATTCTTTTTTATAGGATGAAAAGTGCCATTAGGATTGGGACTAATGACAAAAGAGACATTTATGGAGAGAATGACAAAAGAGACATTTATGGAGAGAAAACAACTGCTGCGCCCCCCACAAAAAAATAACAAAGTTAACAGTGTTCACACACGGAGCATGCCCCTTTCTCCCCCCACCCTTTCTTCCTCCTGCCAGATCCCTGACAAGTAACCAGATGTTAAGGAGCAGAGGTGCAGGTGGTGTTGTGAATTAGAAAGAAACTAGACTTAGAGTCAAGTAGTTATTGGCCAGTTAATATTTCCAAAGTACTTAGCCATCCTTGGTGTGTTTCCTCACATACAATCATCAACTTAGAGTGATTAGAATTAAATCAAACAGGCTTGTAGTAAAATACCTGCACAAAGTGCCACAATCTTAGTTACAATCCATTCTTTCCATTTTAGCCTTAGTCTGAAAGCTGTTACACATACAAACTCCATATACAAACTCACAAAACCATTCTCCCTGGCTGTGACGATTAAGGCATGGGGGAAGGTCCCAGCTCTTGGGTGCTTTCTTCATTGATCAATGCTAATTATCAACTGATCAATACAAATAATTGACCAATAATCAATCATCAATTTTATCAGCTCTGTGATTAGTATAGGATTCTTTTACTCTTCCTTTCCCTAGATTTATCAGAGACCTACCATTACTGAATCAGACTCCATTAATGATTCCTTTCCATTTCTTCAGTTACTTTTAAGTACTTGCCAGAGGGCATCTTATGCTCACATCTATTTATCTGAAGGTGAAGGGGTAAGGCATAGGGAATATAATCTGCTACAAAGTATCTATTTTTGTCAAAAATTAAAGGTTGCTTTTTTCAATATTTTTTCAATCTGTTGGTATCTGGGAGTCTCAATCACATGTGAATCAACAAGCACGTGTGATAAGCAGTTTTTAAAAAAGAATAGAAAATACCAACATGCACCATACTATTCTGTGAAACTTTGGTTTCTGATACATATATCTGTATGATGTGAGTGTATTGGTTGTGATTTAAAATGTTTCATATGGTAGGTTAAAAATCAAAAGTTTGAAAAATATTGGAACGAGGCAAAAGAACTAAGGATTCAGAAAGGTGTGAGTTCACCTCCACACAAACCTTGTCACCAAGAAGGACTTCTCCTAGATGAGCCCCGTATTCTGCCTATGACTTGCCAGCGCAGAATCCTTTACCAAAGGTAAGTTACCCTACGTGGAAGCCATCATCTACCAAAGCTGAGTCTCCTTCTCCAGACCTGAACCTTTCTAGTATATCCCTCCCCACCCCACCTCATCCTACCCTCTTGCTTGGAGGAAACTCCCAGAAAGAAAACAAGGATGTCCCCTCCCAGACAGGCACTGCACACTCCAGCAACCCCACTGGAGATGAACAGGCATTCAGCTGGGTGTTCTTAAGCCCTGGAGCAAGAGTCCCGTCCGAAACACGTCCTTCCTCCAAAGCTGAGCAGCAAAATAGCGCTCAGGCTTAGACGTCCCTAACCCGCATGTCCCTGAGAGGGAGAGCTATGCTTTCTTACCTCCATAGAAAACGCACACCCTTACTAGGTGGTTAGCCTAAAATCATGTGGGATAATTCTCCAAACATCTTAGAAAGCCTACTGGAGGTGGTTTCTCCTTTAATCAGACTTCCGTGGAATCCCTCGGCCCCATCCCCTAACACTTTCGCTATTAATTCCTCAAAATAACGCCGTCAGGGAAAGTGAACTTGGCTGCTAGGAAAGTTGCGGGGTGGGAGCCACCGGGAGAGAGGGCGGGCACGAAGCTTCGGACGTGCTGTTTGAGGAGGCGTTCACTTGGGAGCTTTCCCCTCTCAACCAGGAAAACCTAGCCAAGCAAGAAAAGAAAGAAAACAAAGCCAACGTGCCTGGGGCCACCAACGCGATCCTCCAGCACTGGAATGGCGCAAACAGGACTGAGCGGACGAGGCACCGACTGCGGGAGCTCAGAGCAGCGGCGGGACGGACAGAAAATGAGGGTCGGCGGGGACGGGAACAAAGCCCCGGGTGCGCTCCGAGGGGGCGCGCCGGACCCGCTGCACTGGGCGCTGCGGGCGGGGGGTGGGGCCAAGCCGCCCCCCCGGCGCTCCTCCCGGAGCCTCAGAGCCCGAGGACCGGGTCCGCGGCCGGACGACGCAGGTGTGCAGGTGCGAGTGCGCGCGCAGCGGGGCCCGCCCCCGCGCCCCCAAAGCCCGCGGGCGGCAGACCCTCTCCCCGCCCCTCCGTCCCGGAGCGGCGCTCACCCGAGCGAGGATCGAAGGTGACCACAAATACGGCCACCACCTGGTCCTCCTCCACGTCGCCCAGCTCCAGGCGCCCGGGCTGCAGCAGCACCTCGGAGGGACCCGGCTCCTCGGGCTCCCGCTTCCGGGGCTGCTCCGCGGCCGGCCGCACGCCCCCGCCGCAGCCCCGCGCCCGGCCTCCCGCCTGCAGCTCCGGGGCCTGCGGCAGGGAGACGGCGGGGCCCTCGGCCCAGCGCAGCAGCGGCGCCGCGTCTCCCTGCTCCACCATGGCGAAGCGAGGCGGAGCCGCGGGGCGAGGGGCGGGGCGGGCTTGGGCGCTCCCCGCCCGCGCCCGCCCGGCTCGCGCTGCCCGGTGCGCCCGCCCCGCGCCCGCCCAGACGCCCTGCCCCGGGAGCCCGAGGAGGCGGCGCGGAGCAGGCTCCGGGGCCCAGCGGCCTGGCTGCAGGCGTCGTGTGTGCATCTGCGTGTGTGGGTGCTCCTCACAGGGACAGCAGTGCAGAACCTGCGTCCCTGGGGCTGTCCACT
This sequence comes from Aplodontia rufa, assembly GCA_004027875.1. Classification (NCBI taxonomy): domain Eukaryota; kingdom Metazoa; phylum Chordata; class Mammalia; order Rodentia; family Aplodontiidae; genus Aplodontia; species Aplodontia rufa. Next base: position 70,086 of record PVKS010005921.1, read on the forward strand.
TGCGCGTGGGTTGAGGCGCTGTCCCGCTAGGATTCCGTGGTAAAAAATGTACCACTCTGAATTTTTATACGTCACCATTATTTTTAGAGTCCCATGGTCATAAAAGACCTTGACATACGTATTATATAATCCTGCACGCTTGGCAAAAGCTGCGTCTAAGCCGGGAAATGTAGCAGAGGAGCCCAGGCTGTCCAGGTGTTTCGAATCACGCATAAATGACCGAAAGGAGTTGTAAGGTTAGAATTTGGAAATTTTACTCTTCTGTGTATATAGCAAACTAATTAAGATGGAAATTAAAAATTTATTTCCTGATGTCAGCAACTCGAGGGTATTCAACTGGGGGTGCATGGGCATTTTAGAGGGGGTGTTCCCAGGATAAATTTTATGGTCTTGGAAATTAAAGGTTTTCTATGAAGCCCCTTTTTATGTTTAAAAAAAAAAAGCCTCAACCCTTGGGGGCCAATGTGGTAACTAAATAACTCAGTGGAAGTATGAACAAGAAACAGGAGTAGCCATGAAAAATATGAGAAAAAAAATGAAGTGGCAAGAGAGAATTGTTCAATACACAATTCATCCAAGATTCAGGCCCCACAGGGCCTGTACTCAGAAGGATTCAGTGGATTTATGTTAGGCATTGCTCAGAGTGGTTATGAAGATCCATGTCCTACATGCAGAGCTGCAATAATATGATTTAACCCTATTCCCAAGGAGATGATCAGTGACCACCAAGCTTGCTGCTTCTGGTTCTAAATCTATGATATAACAATAAAGTATTTTACCCTAAAAAGTAGGCACCACTCTCATTTATATATTTAGTTCAACCTGACTCCCATCCCCAATAGCAAGTAAGTAACCATGTATCACTCCCTCTGTGGAGCATACAGATAGGGACTGAAGTGGAGGGGGAGCCCCAGGCACAGTCCACCTAGAACACTGCATGTCTAAATTTTAAAATAAATTCACTTTACTTTCCAAATAGTAGGCCTAATGCAATCCGCCTTTCAGGCTGTGGACTTGGGATAATTGCTAGAGGTGGTAATGCAAGGTTAAAGTGCATTCATGTTTTTTAGGTTCTTGATCATTCTATGTTCATATTTTGTGATTTAATTATGTTTTCAAAATATATGTTGGTAATTTGTGATTCCTCTTTAGTGCTCTTTCCATTTAATTTCTTAATCTACACAATGCTTGCATTGGTAAGTAGTATGAAGTAAGACTAGACAACTTTAAATTGTTAAAGTTAACAATTTAAAGATCACTTATGGAATTGTTCTTTCAATTCCTATGACTTATAATTCTCCTTAAAAGTAAAAGGTTGAATTACTATGTTTGCAAATCTGTGTATCCTTAGTCATTGTTGTCTGTTCTTACACTAGTACTACATTCTTTTAATTATTAAACATATGCTTAATTTTTTATTTCTATTTCTTCTTTTTTAAAAAAATCTTCAGCATTCATGTCAAGTTTACAATCATTTCTTCCAGCTTCAAGAAAAAGTGAGTCTTTTCATTTACACTGCATAAGCAAAACATTTCCTGGAGAAGAAACAGTATCTTTACATTGAGTCATTTCTCTTGCAGGAACAGTCTTCCATTTGGGTAAGGCATACATAGCCCTGCATTGTGACCAGTCTGCACGATTATTGGACCAGGGCAAATACTGGTGGTCTAGACTGGAGTCCAGACTGTGGGACAAGCAGATGAGAGTAGTAAGAATATGAATAGGCAAGAAGAGAGCAGTCTTCCCATATGGAGTATCTATACACTTACCTGTCCTGTCCTGTGAACTAAAGTTCCACAATCAGATGGATTTGAGAGGGCCTAGGGTCTAGGGCATCCAGAGATGCTGTGGATGCGCCAGCTCAGCTCCAGCCTCTGGACTTCCTAACAGCCTCCCTGCAGCCTACAGTCTATTTTATTCATCAGCCCTCACTAGCTACAATGTTTCAAGCCTCGATGTACAGTGTTTTCTTCACCTCCCAGATTGTGAGGCTCCCAGTGGTGGGTGACCCAAGTTTAAGGTGCAATAAATCACAAGCCACAGATGCTGTGCTCAGGTTGGGCTAGAAATAGTAGAGGGATTAACTTGTTGGAAATTACTAAATTGTTTTAAATCAGCACATCTCTTCCTTTTAACCCTCTTAAATTTGCCTTAGGGTTAAAAATTAAATATTCAAAATCTCATCAAAGGTATCCATTCTTTAGCAGTGTCCATCTTGGGGACAAATAGAATGCAAACATATTTGATTCACTCTGCAAATAATGAATACCTACTGTGTTCCAAGATCTGGGCTTTTATTTTTCTTCTTCCTCCTTCCTCCTCCCCCTCCTCCTCCTCCTCCTCCTCCTCCTCCTCCTCTTCCTCCTCCTCTTCTTCTCTCTCTCTTTTTTTGTATCATGGATGAAACCCAGCAGTGCTTAACCACTGAGCCACATCCCCAACTCTTTTTATTTTTTGTTTTGAGACAGGGTCTCCCTAATTTGCTTAGGGCCTTGCTAAGCCTTGTTGAGGCTGGCTTTGAACTTACGATCATCCTGTTGTCCGCCACCTGAGTTGCTGGGATTATAGGTGTGCACCACCAGGCCTGGCTCAAGTTGTGTTCTATGTAATGGAAGTACATCAGCAAACAAGAGTTAAGCCTCTGTCCTCATGGAATTTCAGTTTGTTGGTGCTGGGGTGGAGAGGACAATTTTTTAAATGAACAAATATGTAACACATGATGTAATGATTAGCATTGAGCAGGAATGTGACACAAAGGAAGGGACCAGAGAATGGATGATGGATACTAAGCAGGGTTTGGGGAAGACATCTTAGATAAGTGAGTTTTGAGCAGGAGGGGCAAGGGAGACCTGTGGAAAAAGAGCAAGCCAGCCAAAGTAAAGGTGCTGGGGCAGAAAAGATTTTGGTATTTGTGGGAACAGGAAGGAGACCAGAGGGGAAGATAATGGTGGGCGTTGAACAGGTTGGTGGTGGGTTATATGGCCCTATGGGGCTTGGTGCGTTAGCTCTGCATTCCGAGTGAAATGGGAGGTAGTGGAGGATTTGAGCGCAGGAATGTCATGACCTCACTTCCTTTCTAGAGAGATTCTATCTGCTACTGAATCTGGAATGCAATGCTGTGAGGCAAGGGTGAATGCTGGGGACCCCTGCCGCAGGCTGTGGTCTTTAGGGAAGAAGTAAGGATAGAACAGAAAGGGTTTCTCACAGGTTGGATGTAGTGTTGGAGAGAGTGGTGGGGAGGGGAGCTATTTACCGAGATATGAAAAACGCAGAAGACAAGTTTCACAGGGAAGTTTGGGACATGGTAAGACTGGGGGGGGGCCTAGTAGACACTGGGAGGGTGATGTGATAAAGCCACTGAAATCTGAAGTTCAAGAGAGAGGTCTGTGATGCAGACATAAAAAATAAACTGCATTTCCAGCCACAGGATAAAGGATGCTCCAAGAAAGTGGGTGACACAGGGGAAGATCTGTGGAACTGAGCCCAGGGTCTCCAGAGTTTAGAGGCCAGAAAAACGAGGAGAGAGCAAAGAGACCACTTTAAGGACTAGTTTTTAAGCATATTTTTTTTGTTCCCTTGATTACATTTTAAAACTCTATTTTAACCATTTAATAAGTAAATATTCATGGCAAAAGATTAATAGTCAAACTGCACACACAACATGAGAAAGCAGCAATTGTCTCCTCCTCTAACCCCTAGCCCCAGTCCCTCCACAGAGACCACTGCCTTTGACTTCCTCAGGGCTCCCAGTGGTCACCCCAGTGGCAAAGTTTTAACTCTTCTTTATCATAATCTTCAAATAAATCATTAAAATTTTGCTTTCTTTATGAAGGTAAAACTTCAGTGTGGGGACCTTTCAATTGGACCACAGGTATAAAGAAGTGGCTGCAAATATTTGATCAAGTCACAAGTCTCTTGGAGGATAGAAGAGACAGTAAGTCCAGAGAGAAGCACGAGGCATACAGCTCTGAGTTTGGGTCTTTTTCATACTCATCTCTCAAACTTTGTATGTGTGTGTATGTGTGTGTGTGTGTGTGTGTGTGTGAGAGAGAGAGAGAGAGAGAGAGAGATACACACATGCACACACACTCAAAGAAATCTGGAAATGACCAAACCCCAACTGACTAACAGAAAAGGTCAGACTAGTGAGTTCGTCCTGTAGTTTAAAAATATTTGCTCTTTAAAGTATAGGCAGGACATCATCACTTTAAAGTATAGGCAGGACATCATCAATCTCTAAATTATTGGATGTCAGGTCAGAAATCTCTTCCTATTCTAAGAAAACTATCTGTGGGCTGACGCACAGCATGCCTCTACTACAACAGTCATGCTGTTGGAAGGTTCCAGTTTTAACCAAGGATAAACTTTGGTGAGAGAAGCAATTCATTAAAATTGGTTTGACTTTTTTTTTTCAAACAAAGAGACTTATAGCTTTCAAATGAATGGATTAACCTACAGATTTTTCCTAATGGTATCAAAATATCCATGAGTGAAATTACTTTGTTATCGCAAATTTACTTTAAAATACTCTAGGCACCCACCCCCAACAAAGTTTCCGAGATAAATGAAAAAAGATTGTAACAATGTTCATCATGTTTGAAACTAAGTTGTAGTACATTGCAAATCATTATATTGATTTCCCTTTTTTTGAGTATGTTTGAACACTTTCATAATAAAAAGTTAAACAAAAAGAGTATTAATGGGAAACCAGTAGTTTCCAATGGGGGCAGTTTCATCAAATGCATGATAACCCAACATCACTATTTTTCCAAAGTCTGCCTCAGTCTTTTATTTTTTTAATCAAAATTTTAAAGAAAGGAACAATGCCAGAGGGAAAGAGAGAATCAATTTTATTTAGTTTTTTTTTTAATGTGGCTCTAGTTGCTATGATTCTTTGCTATGTACATGGTGCTGGGGCTGGAACCCAGGTCCTTGTGCATGCCAAGCAAGTGCCACAACTTCTGAGCCACCACTTCAGCCCCCCTGGCTCAGTCTTAATTCAGTCTTACATGAGCTGGTGGAGCGTTATTCTAGCCGGTTCAGACATGTTTTACAATTGCCTTTTCTGACTGAGGTGACAATCAGGCCAGCATATCCTTCCTTGAAGTGACACATTCTCAAACATCTCATCTTCCACGGCCTTAGTTTTATACATTTTTAAAGGAATGGTCTACCCCAAAGCTGCATGCACTTTTTCGACTCTTGCAATATCAATGTCAATAGACAGATTTTCCTGTTTCTGTTCTTTCCATCAGTGTTTGTAAGGCCTCAGAACCGAGGTTTGGACAGAGTGGAGTCTAAGAGCTTCTTCATCACCCTGCAATGTGTCTGCAAGAGGTGAGCTTCCCCCAAGCCTGTGGTTTAGTGGCTCAAATATTACCTGAGATGCAAGGTGAGCTTCCCTCTTTCAGAATCTTTACCTTCCCTCTGTCAACAACTTGTATGAACTGGAAAAGTGAATGGCAAGAATTACTGCTGATGAGAGCTAAACTATAGCAATGGCATTAGTTGCCTCCCTAGGCAAACAAGGTAGTCAAAAATAGGGATAATTGAAAATTACAGCAAGGGAGAGAAAAGGCAGGAGCTGGTGGTACAGAAATAAACGGGTAACACCCTATCAACTAGCACTGGTGCTCTGCCTGCAGGTCCGGGACATACTGGGCGATTGGGGTCAGAACTTAGTCTGTTGGAAGCAAAGCCAGCAGAGGTGGGAATGACAGGCTATGGGAGTGTGAGTGGAAAGGGATTCTATCACCTGGCCCACTGATCTGTGAGCAAGAAATTCACTCCCGGGCCCAGAATTTCAGATGGCAAGAATTCCTTTACTGGTCTTCCACTCTCTTTGATGATTTCTGTTGGCCTCATGGGATGCTGACTCCCTGACAAAGGTGAGCAGTGAGACACTGCATGCTAGTGGACTTGGTATCAATTAATAAGTCCATCATCACCCCTGTTGTACATTAACTCCCCAGAATTCACTCATCATACACCTGAAAGTTTGTATTCTTTGACGAGCTTCTCCTCAGCCCTGGGCAGCCACCCCGTTCTGCTATGCTTCTATGAGTAGAGATTTTTAGGTTCCATATATTAGTGAGATCACAGTGCATTTGTCTTTCTGTGTCTAACTTATTTCTCTTAGCAAAAAATGTCCTCTAGGCTCATACATGTTGTCACAAATAGCAAGATTTCATTTTTGTGTCTGAATAATATTCAATTGTATATATGCACCTCATTTTAAAAAGTCCATTCAGCCATCAATGGACACTTGCGTTCTTTCCATACCCAGCTATAGTGAACAGCACTGCAGTGAGCACGGGTGCAGATGTCTCTTTGAGATACTGGATTCATTTCCTTTGGGTGTACAACCAGAAGAAGAGAGATTGCTGGGCCATTTGGTAGTTTTGGTTTTTACCCCCTATTTAGGGAATCTGAGAGAAATTAAATAATGGATATTAGAGATACCTAAACTATAAGAAAAATACTTTACAAAATAGGGCACTTTTGGCAAAAGCAATTGCATTTTAAAGTGATCAATATTTGCTTCTGTGTGGTGCTGATCTTCTAGACTTTCTTCGATCATTTAAAAATTTTATTCAATTTCCTAAGAGCTTGAACCACTGATACTGCGGGGAGAGAGGGTGTCTGAATTAGGGCAGGTGTGTCTGGCAAGGATCTAAGGTGTGTTCCCATCAAGGATATGAACCCAGCCAAGATGCGTTAGATGCTGTTTAAGGATCACTATCATATCCAGGTGATGCTACACTCTAATGACCTGCTGTTAGCCATTGGTGGTAGGGGAGTGGAAAGGAGAGAGTGATGGCAGATATAAAGGACTGAAAGTAATTTCTATTAGATAATGAGCTTTTTCCCAAATGGGCTAATGGGTATTTTTAAAACTGTACTAAATTAAAGGACTCCAACTACCTCACTACTATCATGTAGCACATGGGTAAAGGGAGACTCTGTGGGATATCCAGAAAAAAAAAATCTGTACATGAAATCAGATTTAATTGCTCCGAGTTACTGGAATTTTCTTTAATCAGAATGGAAATAAAGATAAGCTGAGGTCTTACAGATTCATGGTACTTAAGGGAGAAATTAGCAGTATGTCACTCAGCTGTAGGGTGGTTGAGGGACAGGCTGGCTAAAGCTGTGGAACTTGCTGGTTTCCATAATTTTCTCCTTACAACTGTAGGTAGGTCTGTGTGTGCGTAGTGTTCTGAGAGACGGCCTTACCTGTGCTGTAAGCTCTTTCACTGGGATGGACGACAGAGGTGTCAACAAAGAGCTGAATCAGAAACTAAACCTCTCCTTTTGTGAAAAAGAGATTGAGAATGAAGGGCAGAAGACAGCACATGAGGGTGGGGAGGTTCAGAGCCCAAGACCAAAGAAGGGTGAGGCTCAGGAGTCAGCAGCTTCCCCGACTCCCCTCAGCAATGTACAGGAACTCAGCACATCTCAGGAGAAGGAAGGAAGTCCAAATCCAGTTCTGCACACTCCAGAGTCAGCCCCTCCCCAAAGTCCTGCTACACCAGAACACACAGACAGCAGGAGCAGGCTGCCACCTGGGGACGTTCTGTCCACCCCCAAGGTAAGTGAGTTAGCTGCTGGCAGGAGCCAGGTCAGTTCTGCTGACAGAGCAGCAGGGCTCTGTTGTGTTGTTCACATTCACATGTCTGCGAATACAGGGCTGCTGTGTATGTCTCCAGTTATGTATTTATTGGTGGAAATGAAGGACAGTTTAAAGCTACCAGAAAACAGAAAGTTTGCCACCTGTCTTCTCAAAACCATTGGTGCCAGTAACTATTTTGTATTGGCCATAAAGATGTCAGATGTGAGGTCCTAAAGAATATTGGCAGTAGGGCTGGAGTGGTGGTTTAGTGATTGGAACGCTTCCCTGGCATGCATGAAGACCCGGGTTCAGGCCCCAGCACTATCTACACAACCAGGTGTTGGAGAAACCAGATGAAAACATAAAATTGATATTCTCTCTCTCTCTCAATATGTGTATATATAGGTAGTGAAAGTAATTCTGAGATCTGGAATCAATTTGTGCACTTTACATATGAGAAAATCAAGGTCCCAGTAGACAAAGTGGTTTATAGCTCGGCCATGACCAAGACAGGACTAGACACCTCATCCTTTGGGCTTAGTTTATTGTTCTTTCCTTTATTCCAACTGACTGTATTTTGGGGAGAAATTATTTACTATTTCCTATGAGAATGTTCACACTCACTGTTGGAATATACTCCTGTGCTCCTATTCTCCCCAGCAGGACTCCTGCCTCCACTCAGCCCAGTGAAGTGCAAGTTGTTCTATAATATATGAGCTAAGAAGGAACTTTCAGATACCTCTTTAAAAATCGAGGATAGCGAATAAGCAGTGGTTTCCAATAGTATGTTCCTTTATTTTTGCTTTAACTGGTCTCCTATTGCATAGCTCATATTACTACTGCCAGGGTTGGGGTGGGGCTTCTTCTAATAGACTCTGGTGCCATGATGTGTGATCCCTAGCATGGGTATTAGCTCAGCTTGAGGTATTTAAGATCGTGATAATAACGTCTGTGATCTTGATTGCTGGACAGTCACTATCAGCAGGTCTCTTTAGTGCCTGCTGAGTTTGCATACCATGTCTAACAAGGAATACTAAGCTTCTTGTCTGAATTGCAGACAAATTATGTTCCGGGGTCTACCAGCAGATTTGTATTTCATAGTTTCAATATCATTCAATCATCCTTTGTTTTTTGAGAACCCACTGTGGGTAAGGAACCTAAGACAGTCTCTGCCCTCCAGGAGCTTATAGTCTAGCAGGAGAGATGAGGGAGGGAGAGAGAGGAGGCGTGCCCAAAGACTGTGTTAGTTGCTTCAAGAGTGGTTAGAGTTCTCTGGGCAGATTATCAGTGGGGTGACTTGGGAAGAAGGAGGTGAAGGAAGCCTGTGAAGGACAATGAAAGTTGGTACTGTTTTGATACGTGACAACAGGCTGAGACTGTGGCTTGAGTGGGAGGACGTGTGCGGGTCAACATTACATGGTACTGTATTTCATTCATTTGAAACTTAACAGCTCCATGTGTTAGCAAACCCATTTATTACCTTCAAAAGTGCCCCCCAAATGAATAAAGATAAATAATAAATCACAAAGTTCAGATCATAAATGCTAGAGGAATGGTAGGGCATGAAGAGAAATAATTAGGAACTAAGCTTCAAAATATCAGGGAAGGGGCCTGGAGGGGTGGCTCAGGAGTTATGTACTTGCCTGGCATGCGCAAGGATGTGGGTTCAAACCCCAGCACCACGTACACAATGAAGTGTGAGAGCAGCGAAAGCCACATGAAAAAATACAATTGATTCTTTATCATGTCCCTCTCTCTTAAAAAAAAAATCAGGAAGACTTTCCAAAGGAAATAATGTTTGAGAAAAGTCTTAAAGGATGATCTGGAGTTATCTAGGAAAAAAAAAATCCTAGGCAAAGTAAAAAGCATTCACCAAGTTACCTAGGGGAAAGAGAATGCTACACCCAAAAAACTGCCTGTCATTCAGTGACAGGGATCTGGGAGTGAGAGAGGCAGCAAAGCACAGAGTGGGTATTCTAGAGCTCAGCTGAAAGTTTGTCCCAAATGTGTCGAGAGAGTCATAAAAAGGTTTTGAGTAGAGGCGTTTTAAAAAAAAAATCATGAACTTCATGGGTAGGATGGAGTGGAACAGGAGAGAGCCTAGAGGCGGGGAAGTTTTGACTGTAGTTCTGTTGAGAACAGGAAAGGACCTGAAAGAGGACAGGAGTAGCCAGTGATACATTAAGAGAGGTTCAGGACTCAGTTACTGACTTGATGAAGGGGATGGGGGGAAATGGGATCCAAGAGGACTCTGAGCTTTCTAGCTTGATTGAGTAGATGGTACCTTAAATTGAGATAGGAGACATTAGATAGGTACAGGTTTGGAGAAAAGTGGGTATGTGGATAGTAGATTAGTGAGTCTGGGGCATAGGAAAGCAAGGTTAGAAATTCATATTTGAGTATCTGTGGTATTTAGGAAACTGTCAAAGCCATGGGTGCGGATAAGGTTAAACAACTCGAGTGCCAAAGTAAAAAGGGAAGTGGTCCAAGTTAAAAATGTTGAAAAATGCCAAGATTTGAAGGATAGGCAGAGAATAGAGCCTGGGAGGGAAGCTGGAAATTCAACTGCAAAAGTACATACTTATGAAAATATAGTTTGGATCAGGACCACAGGAGAGGAGTCAAGGTGATGATCATTATAATGCTGTGCTAAAGACAAGCCTACATTGGAAACAAGGGTTGGCTTCCTTCAGCTTTGCGCCGGGAATAGAACCAGAAATCATGTGGAATTGACTTTAGTTCTCTATAAGAAGTTCCTAGCAGAATTACCTACAGATGGAAAAGCATCATCAGGCAGTAGTAAGGATGCTGTGGCCAAGGGTATTCACTACTAGCTGACAAATACCCAGCTGGAACCCTGTAAAAGAGCCTGAAGCATCAGGGGACTAATTGTGCTGACTGGGCCTTTATTTTCCCAGTCTTGAAATGCTGTAAAGCTTTCTTTGTGGGACATTGCCTTCTCACCATCTTCCGAAGTCTAGGAGCTGCCCCCAGTTTTTCCCTATCTCCTTAATCATCCACACACCTGTGGCTCAGGCATTGCTCTGCACTCTCCAGGGCATGTTTATACTGTCAACCTGCACCATCCTCAGCACTCTTCAATCTGTTTTGTTTCTGGGCAGAGCTTCTTTCATGATGCATGTTTCTAATATCCTTCCCCACATCACAGAAGGACCTCACATATTCTGTAGGCCTCCATGTTTCCAAACTAGAAATTCTGACGATGTTTGCCCCTATGTGACTAATTTTTCTTCTTTTTATCTGAAAACTTCCTATGCTCTTTTTATCTTTCTTGAAGCATGGCAACAAAACTGTGCTGAGTTCCAGGTATGGATGTTCCATACATCATAGATGAATTTGCTTTCCATATGATGATCTGCATCACAAAACTACTTCTCAGGGGATGATGTACTATAATTCTAAGTTCATTTCCCAGAATACATTGGAAGTTGAGAAATATCAATGATATAATACAGTTTGCTTATTTTGAACCCATAGTAAGTTTTCATGATAAACTAAGCAGAAAAATCACAAATTTGTCAGTGATGATGTTGGCCACAACCACCAGGATAATTCATCCTGTGAACTGCAAGATGCAGGCAGGACCCCTGTAGAGACCCTTAACTTTGATAATGACATATTTTTCTTCACTAAGAATAGTACTTTATTGTGTGTATTCGGTAGCTGCCTTCATTTCCACTTAATCATGTATTGAATATAATGAGTCCCATATTCATTCTTTCTTTTTTTTAAAAAGGGAGAGTGAGTGAGACATAAACAATTTTTATTTTTCCATCTAAACTTTGTTTCTCTGACACTTAGTAGTGTATGTGGTGCTGGGGTTTGAACCCAGGTCCTTGAGTATGCCAGGCAAGTGCCTAAGCGCTGAGCCACTGCTCCAGCCCCCATATCCATTCTTTGTACGCTCATATTCTTTTTTTTTCACATTTATTAGAAGTATATAGCGATACAGGATACAGATGAGGGGGAAACATTGTCAAAACAGTAGCAATCAATGTGTATAAACTTTGTTATCCAGGGGTAATGCCAACGCATAGATAAACTACTATGGGTTTCATCTGTTGCAGTTTCCCCCAGAAGAACTCATGTGTTAAATGGGTATCTAGTGGAGGAATGACATCA